>VZRO01003887.1:21203-41321 GCA_013397915.1 Daphoenositta chrysoptera | reverse complement strand
AAAAAAAAAAAAAAAAAAAAAAAAATTAGTGCTATATCCTAGCAGCTGTGTAAGTCTTATTAGCATCTACTACTCAACTATTTCACATGATCTGGATGTAAGTGCTTCAGGCACAGTTCACAGTCATGACAATGAAGTTGTCACACAGGAACTGTTCAAATAGCTGACTATCAGCATCAGACTTCACACAGGCCTTAGGACAAGACTATTATTACTCCTCAAGATCTCATATAGCCAATATAAACTGGAAAAGAAACATGTTACTAATGAATTGAGATAGTTCAGTATTATACCCAATCTGCTCATCAGAGCTAGTGAGATGGAAATAAATGCTTTTCTAGATGTAGGAGTCATATTGCATCACTTCTGAAGGAATAATAAAACTAGGAATCATATATATGTATTATTGAGCCAATTCCTATTGTTACACAATTCCAATATATTACTAACCTTACTGGATTGTTAAGAAGCAGGTTATTTTGTTTTCAATAATCCAATAGCACTAGCATCTTGGTAATATTTAGGAATTTTGGCAGGGATGGTATGACATTTACAGAAAAACAGTGGAATTTATCAATCAGGAATCGAGACTAATATTCTGCTTCATGCTGAGATTTCTTCTAATGATCAGCAATCTGAAAATCCTCCCTACTAGCTATCACTACAAATATTTTACTTTCTCTCTAATATTAATCCCTGTCATAAAATTTTCTGTCAATAATTCAATTCATGGATCTATTCACTAAATATTTTAGGAACGGCTATTCAAAAGGTGTCAATGTGACAACATCAAATTCCTGGTAATTACAAAACATGATTTGGTTGAAATATTTGTTGATATATAGTTAATGCCACTTGTATACTATGATATTAGCAACGCACTCTTATTTTCGTTATTTTTGTTGCCATCAAAATCAAATTATAAGAAAAAAAAAAAAAAACCTGACAAACTGTATTTCAAAAATAAAAACTGAACACAGGTTTTCAGAAACCACCAAAAAATTAGAAAATGCAAAGGAGTCTTGATTAATAGTCAGCCATTAGCTGAGAGTGAAATCAGTTAGTCTGCTAGGAGAGTAATGTCTTGCTGGTGCAATACATTAAAAGAAAACACACCAGGCTTTCTTATTCTGCAATCCTAAATGGAATTATCTTCCATTAGCAACAGAAAGTCTCCTCCTTGCTCTCCCCCCATGGTGCAAGTTCATTTATGGAACTTTTTGCTTTCTCCTTTGACAAAATTCTTCCCAGGTAGCTTTAGAAATATGATAGACTTCAGTTGTACTCTACAGATTGAAATCTCTAATGTCTACAACTGGGATTAAACAATAGGTCAGAGAGATTAAGTTGTTTGTAAAGGAATAAGTATTAAATAAGTATTAATCAGCTGACTATTCATTTTCTGGCAGGTAGTATGTCAATTTATTTGGACTATAATATTTAAAATGTTATGGCCACTAAGTTACCAAGTAATGGGGGACTGTGGCATCAGAATTGCATCTGCTTATTGCAATGTATTTTTGTGTATTGCAAGAAAATCAAATGCTGGTGAGTGGTTGCTCTATTAAAGTAACATCCAT
This sequence comes from Daphoenositta chrysoptera, assembly GCA_013397915.1. NCBI lineage: Eukaryota > Metazoa > Chordata > Aves > Passeriformes > Daphoenositta > Daphoenositta chrysoptera. Next base: position 39,741 of record VZRO01003887.1, on the reverse strand, counting down.
TTCTTTGTTGAATTAAATATATTTGAGTAAACATAAATATCCACGGGGGTAAATAGAATTTTAATATCTGCTTTTTTTTTTCTTTATTTTGCATTTCTGACTGGGCAACTTTAAAACATGATGTTAATGAGATTTTAATCTTCCTGTTATAAAATCCTTGACCCGTATATTTTTCATAGTTTTAGCAGCTGAAGCATAAAACTGTTCACTGAAGTCTTCAGTTGAAAAGGTGCTTATTTCCAAAATGACACATGAACTTTTAAAAGCCACATTTTTAGTTTGGAGAGTCTTTAAAAAATGTGAACAAAATTCTGTGATGATTAGTTGACTTTAAACTTCATAAAGCAGAGGAAAATAAATATACTGTGAGGTAATATTTCTCAACAATAAAGCATCAATGCCTTGAAAACTGTGTGAGAGGGGAAATAAAATTCACAGTCCCAATATTCCTGATATAATTCAAGGTTATACTGAAGACTGTCTCTGTCCAATCTTTCTGTCCAGAGTGTTTAAGACCTCAGAATATAGTTCAATTCAAAGATATCTTATCATCACTGATTTCTTTTGTAACAATCACAGAAGATTTTAGAGGTAAAAAAATAAATTGTCAGAATGAAAACATTTTTTCATTATTGTGGAAAGATGGCAGGGGGTAAAATTAGAGGAAAATGAGAAGTTTTACAGAAATTATAGAGTAAAATACAGTTGGCTGGTCCCTGGATGAAATGCTCACTGAAAGCACCTGCTAAGGGGGGTGGAAGGGAAGGTGGAGCAGAGTGGAAACACACGCCAGGCTCTGTTGAAATCCTTGCAGGGAGGAGAAATTGATGGAACTTTACAGCTGGGAAGCTGCATATCACCTGTCAGCCATGGGAGACAGCAGAAGATGTCTTACTGTTGAGCCAACAATGTAACAGCATGCTTTCATTCCTTCTAAGTCACCTAAGTCACGTACCAAGAGATCTGAGATTCATCCATAGCATTTCCAGTTGGGCCAAACAGAGGTTAACCTTAACACTCTGGCAAGAATGCATAAACCTTTACTGAAAAGTATAGTTTGGTTGTAAAAGAAATTTATACTTCTCTCATATTTTTCTGTGTTTTTCTTTCCCTCTCCAGAAATAAAATGCATTACCATTTTTTAAGACACGAAAACATTCCTGAAATATTATAACTCGGTTTCAATATGCATTATTCAAAGGTGACCTTGATTTGAACCATAATATATGATGATCATTCTGCTCCACAGTGAGGTTTGAATTAAGCATTGATCCGTGGAGAAGAATGTGAGTTTCCTACTAAGACTTAAAGAGATACAGTCTTTAGACTGCAGATGCATATCCACTGTACAGTTAAGGGCTGCAGAAATAAACACATGGGCAGTAATAGGCAGGACTGGAAAAGAGTGGTCTGTGTTCATAATTTGTTCTCAGGCAACAGAGACGAAGAACTGATTGCAGAAATTATTTACTGAATTATTTCAACAAATGGATACAGTAAAGAAAAACATATATGGAAGGATAAACAATACCAGAAAGAGTAACTCTCACAAAACAAAACAACAACAAAACCCATTTATCATCAGACATCGTCATTTCCAATTCAAAAATGGGAACATACTATCTCAAAAAAACAAATACTACATTTTAAATTATGCCTATTTTATCTCCCATAGCTTAAGTTATAATGAACAGTCAGATGGGACTTTATAAGTAGTTCCACATCAATTTTAACATTCTAGGACATGACAGGAATTTAGAAATGAAAAATCAAGGAAAGTAATGGTCCTCTCTGTGTTGAATAACCAACATAGCAATTTGATTTAAGCAAGTTTGACACAGATCTGCTACACTCCCAAGAATTTTTTAATCTTTTACTTCCCTTGTGCTAAAGGTTCTGATTTTTAAACACTTTAATCAGAAACATCCTGCTATATGTGTGCTAAAAACTTTGCATCTATGTATACTTTAAGCGCATTTACCTCATTTCCATGAAAAAACAGTTTATTGCATTTTAAATAATGAACACTTATTTCTTTTCTCCACCCTTTTGTCATTTCTGGGCTAAACACCTTCTCCCAATCTTTCCTCATACATCATGTTTTCTAAATGCTGGTTTTTCCTTTTTTAAAATCTTTTTTACTCTCTTGAGTTAGTCCATACCTATTTTTGAAACAGAATGATAAGAACTGGGCACAAAGCTTCAACTGATACCTTAGTATGAGTACTTCACATTTCTCATATGCCAGTAGGATTTTTTGGGTTTTTTCACAGTCCTAGGGGCTAGAGGACAGATGTTACTGATTGGTCACTCAGGATCACAATACATTCTTTATCTAAAGATTATTTGTGCCAGATGTGTTACTACTTTATTAACTCTAAAAATTACTCCTTTTGGCCTTCTGCCCTCATATACACAATGATAACATGTACAATGATTGTGGAAGTTCCACCATAAATACAAAATATTTATACCACACAAAAATTAAGTAACAGCATTGCCTTGCTGGCAGTAAAATATAGGCACTATTTATTTCTTATCAGAAAGAGGAAGAAGAAGAGAAATAGTACTATGGTGAACTGCTGTTGGAATCCACTGGCAGCAACATCATGTACATGAAGCCAGAAGTGTTCTGAAAAGAAGAAAAATGGAAATTAGTTTACTTTTTTTTTTTTTAGAAAGAAATACCAATTACTCAGCTGTATATATTTTTAACAGCAATGAACGGCTAGAGAATTCTCTTTTCACATGAGAAGTCAAGCTTATGCATGGAAAACTAAATCAAAAGTATTTCAAAATATATTAATAAGAAAAGAATTAGAAAATGGCCATAAATGGCATCTTTTTAGATCAGTCAATAAAGACTCATAAAAGAAATTCCTTCAAATGTTTATTCCTGATTTAAAATTCATAATGTTATTATTTCATTAATTTCAAAACTTGAAAAGTGAGAAAAGCGATATGAAAAAGCTCACAGGGCAAACACAGCAACTGTATTATTTATGTTTGTACAAGCAAAACATTCTAAATATAGATGAAGTTTTTGTAGGTTTTTTCTTTATATATATTTTTAGACCTGAAAAAATTAGTATTACTATAGCAACCAAGTTCCATCCCTGCATATGTATTCCACAGAGAATAGTATTTTCTATCTTAGTGAGTAAAAATCAACGATATCCAATCTAGATTTAAGGTGGAATACAGGACAAGGGAAATGAATTTTTCTCTAAATAAGTGCAGATACTTTAATTAATTAGCAAAACACCCTTTGTAATCATGAGGCATAAATAGCCATTTCTAGAGTCTGATTTAGCATATGCAAAAATTACAACACTCCCTCAAATAGATCAGCTAGGCTGTGGCTATGTTCTAAAAATATTTTTTTTTTCTCTGCACTTAATGTCAAGAGAAGTGACGGTGGCTTGATGTGGAGAGATCTACATTGTCAGCATCTCACCCCAGGTAAAATGAATCCCTTCCACAGCTGCTTAGGCAGGGAGAGTGGTTAAGTGCCTGTTTATTGGTTCTGAAAATGCACTTCTGAACTCTGCACGTTCTATCTAAGCTGGTTTTCCATACAGACAGAGCAAGTAATGGCACTGATGGCTCTGGCATCTTCTCAGATTCCCTACATGTGCTTGAATGTTCTCTGCTGTGCACAGAACAGATGGGCTGCTGTGGACACCCTTTTCTGTGGAATGCATGTGCTTTCCTATAGAATTAGTACTTGGTAGATAGTACAAGAGTTAATGTGCATTATAATCCCATTGAAGATCAGGCAAATAATACTGGCATTTATGCAATCAGATTTGGCTTTGATTCCTTCACACGTCAGGGTATCAAAATGCAACTAATTATGGGATTATGAGTGACTACCAGCCAGAAATCTCAGTGCAAATCATGTTACAGTCATATAATCATGGTACAGAAATGCCATAAGGGAAAATGAAAAATGTATTGTAAATAATTAATATAAAATTATAGGCTGAAATTTGAGATTGATATAATAAGACTAGATAAGGTAGGATTTTTGCCAGAAAATATGTTACAACATTTTTAATTTGGAAATTATATCATTTTATAATAATGCTTGAGAAATTTTTCACAAAAAATGAAATAATTTCACAAATCTAAAATGGAAAGAGCTCCTTTAGCTCTTCCAGCAATGTTATTCAGGGTAGCCTGCCAACAGATTATAATGTCTTTTCATTGCTATAATTTTATAATATTTAAACATAATTCTCTATATGATATAAAGTGGTAAAAAAAGCAAAACAGATAAAAAATAAAAATCCATGTAGACAGAATCTTACCTGCACTGTGAAAGAACTAAACTTTCACAAGCGAGGAATGATCCTGAAGTGAATGGAACTTTATTCATAAAAATGTGTGCTTAGAAGGAGTTAAATGCACTCACATTGATCATACTCGAGCACTGCTTCCATCAGTAGATTGATCAAAAAATAATATGACTCTTGACAATGGACTTGATTTGGAGTTCAGAAGGCAAGAAAAATAGTCTCAGTTGTCCACTGGGAAATCTTATGGGAAGTATTATATCTTACTTCTACTAAAATTTAAAATACTGCACAACAAACCATAAAATTTATGAGACAAATGCTATATATCTTCTTTGGGTAATGACATTGTTCTTGTTCTCCACACAACTAGAATTTTTTTTATAATCATTGTATCATTCACTGTACAGAAATATGTTTCCTTGGTTCTCAAAATATTATAGGAGATATTATATTACATACTATAATAAAACCATTTGGAAACCATTTATGGTATAAAAATACTTATACTTCAATATTTTTTTGGCTGTATCTTCTAACAGCTATTTAAAATAATACACTTTCAATTATAAAAAAAGATTCAAGAATTTTAGAAACCATAAATATGCAGAAATCCCCAAAAAGACCTCTTAGCTTACCACACAATGTAAATTTCTGAAACACAGACGTCTGACAATCCATTAGCACTATGGGGACTCTGATTTATGCAAAGAATTACTTGCATTGATTTAGAAATTTAAAACTCTTATAATTTTCTCATTCTTTAAAATTATTTGAAAGCATTTTTTCTTGAGGGAAAGGAGGGTTTGAGTGCGCTGATTCATAAAGGAAAACCAGGGGATTTTTTTTTGTAATTTGTGATTGACAATGAATTGAAAATAAGTATGAGTTGTGGGAGCAGTGTTTGAGTTTGAACTGTTTTTACAAAAGCAAAAATGAGTGTGATTCACTCATTATCTGATATTCACTCATTATGTAATGTTCCCCATGTTGTGATATTAATTTATTCTCATCAGTAAGTTATTTTAACACTTTCTAAGGAAAGAAACAAACAAATAAAATGAAGCAAACAAAAAAAAAACTGAGATTTTCCATGATGTCATTGAGCTATAAAGTCACTGAAATACAAGGACCTTAATTAGAGACAAAAACTTCCTTTGTATGATAAGCAAAATGAAAAGACACACGAGTTTCACTTATAAAAGCCCTTGTACTGTGGAATGTTTTCCCATTTCACATGGTTCAAACAGGGGGGAAAAAAGCACCAAAATCCCAAAATTTTTAAAACCACATTTTATTAAATTATTGAACTCAACATAGTTATTCTTCTCAAAATACACTTTTCTCCATCTCTTGTCCAGAATTATTTTGGTTTTACTTTTTTTTTTTTCCCCTTTGCTGGGGGAAAAGAGGAACAAGCTTNTTTTTTTTTTTTTTATTTAAGTCATTGCTCATCTTTTCTTTTCCCTTAAAACTTTAAAAGTTATTAAATCCTGAAAAAATCTTCACCATCAGAATCGGTGTGACATCGGATATCCTGACAGGTTTTAGTGACTATACATAATCTGGAATATTTGGAAGCACATAGATACCCATCAGAAGGTAAATGTATATCTGACATGAAACCATACCAAAAGTTATCTACCAAATTCAGGGTCATAAGCAATTCCTTCAAATGCTACTTTAGGATGACTTACAGACATGCTTCCAATGACACTGATTTGTAAGACAGAGCTGGATTATTGACTTCCCCAGCAAAGAGTCTGTCTCCTGGTAACATATTTAATAAGACATTTTAATTAATAATTATTTGAAATAAAACTTTTTAATTATTCATTATGCCATAGTGATGCAATCAGGAACATGTCTTAGTGGACTGATGTGGCATATAGGTCAAGCCTTATAAAACGAAGGCCTTGTTGCCTTTGTAAAATTATAACTCAGGCCTGTTACTCCAGCTTGGGAAGGACCCTGGGAAAGAGGCACAGCTGACTCAGAGGTAGAAGCACAGGCTGTGAGATATCGTGTGTTCACCTACTGGTGTGTGGTGATTGGTTGAATTAAGTTGTTGTACTTTAAAACTATGTAAACAGCTAAGAAACTGTATGAAAGAGGCTATGTGCTATTAAAGATAAGCTTTTGCCTGAAGTTGTTGGTGTGATTCATGCTCATTGCATCCGTCTCAACAGCGACAGACTGAGGAAAAAGATATAAAAATTTTCATAGTACCGCAATCCCTAAAATGAGAAAATGCGCACAAGGTCAGCCTGAATTGTATATTACAGTGGATTGACTGCATCCTAGTGAAGAGGTTTTACTGAAAGAACGAATGTGATGTAAAACAACTAAGCCTCAGAAGTTTTTCCAGAAGATAGTTCCATTTCACAAAGAATATTTATCATTCTCTGCAGCTAACTATTATATTACTTGCATTCTTCTTTAAAAATATGGACTATCTGACATACCTTTTAAAATGTAAGTGTCTGACCATGCTAAATGTCAGGGCCTTTGTTATATCCACAGCATCTCAAGGCTATACCTCATGTTTTTCCTCTCCCCTACTGTTTTAACTTGATTTCATGTTTTAGCTTAAGGACAGTGAGGAATAACTTGGTATGACTTATGACCACAGCTAAATTTTGTCGCCTAATGATCAACCTTTGCTACCTATCTTCCTGATCTCATTCAGTGCCAGGTACAAGAAAACCTCTAAAATTTACCTTTAAATTCTTCTGCTTCTCCTGTGCATAATGTCCCTTTTATCCTTTAGGCTACCTTGAGGAAAAACTTGTGTGGTCCTAAAATGAAGTTGTTATCATTATTGTAACAAATATACTCAGTTTTGATAAAAAGTGAACTATTTAATGAGAACATATGTAGGTAGTAGGTTCATTTGCAAATATAAGAATTTCCATTCTGTATTTTAAAGGAAGAAGGTTAACAATATACAAGAATTAAACGTTCCTTTTACAGATTTATAAGTGTAAAAATGGATAGTAGGTGTAAACCTTTAAGCAGTTAAGCAGCATTTTCTATGAATAAAGATTAAATTAAAGAACAAGAAAACTGTTTGATCCAATTTTTTATGCTCTATCATTAATCATTGTTAGCAAGAGACTAGTGCGTGTTAAATTAGTCTTGTATATTAAGTATAATGCTTTGAAGTACTAAATTAGTCTATTAGATCTGGAGAAATTTATTCTTCATTGAAATAGATCTACAAAAGCTAGAAGACTAGGAAACATTTCCATTTTTTTCATTACAGTACTGGTTCTTGTAATATTGACGATTGTCACAGTTGAAAATATTATTATTAGAAGACTTCTACATGTGTATTGACATGAAAACTTTTAAAAGCATCTCTATCAGAGAATATCAAACAATTTGGATGCATGTACAAAAAATCTCATTAATTTGAACATGAAAGGAATGACAGCAAGGTAATAGTGTATTATATAAAAACCACGGGCATTTCAAAGGAAGAATGTAAAAGAGTGCATTAAAAGTACAATATGTGCATACTAAATCTTCTAAAATCTATTTTATATTCCAGGGAGGAAAAAGATGTAAGAAGGTGTTGAGGCAATACAGGACAAAAAATGCATACAATTTGGTTCCATTTCAGGAAGAGGAGGGAAGCAGGGGAGGAGTTTTCACTGTATAAAATCTAGAAAAAATGTTCATGACCATGAATATTAGCAAAAATCAGGGCGAGTTTGCATCCACCTTATGGTTTGTTTGCATCCCAAAATTAGTTTCATGGCATACTTGGTGCTGCACTTTCATCACAGCCTTCCTTCACCAGGACAAACAGTGGGAGTACTCAATAAGGATAGTCATGTCTGTGAGAAATATAAAAATATATATTCATTCATTTTTGGGAGAGAGCACATTGCAATAGGTATTTTCACTGTACACCTTCAGGCTCCACTACAAAATAAGAATATAAGAATATTCAATAGTTTTGATAATATATAATTATGCAATGGACAGGCATGCAGGGTGCCTTGGACCCTAGCTTGATTATAATCTTAAAATTCAAATCCTTGAAATTAATTTGTCCCAGCCCAACTTGTTTACTATGGAACAATTTGAGTCCCTTATTATGTTGAGTCTCTGTTACAGAACACTATAATATGAAAAATGTAAATGAAAGTATTCAACTCACCTCAAAAGATTCCTTTTTTTCAAATATAATGCTATGTCAATGGTTTATTTTGTTTATTTGTTTATTTAGAGCAATTTAAGTAATAGAATTGAGTAAGTATGCCATGATTTCATATGCAGAAAGAAAATGAAAAGGCTGCCAGATAAAAGAAAGGCATGTATATTTATAATTTCCATTTTAAAAAATAATTACATTATGAACTGATGACATATGTAGAAGATTTTATGTTCTGCAGACAGATATATCTTCATATGTATACCTGTCATATCTTTTTGTAACATTAAGATATAACTCATCTGATTAAGTACACTAATCTGGTAATATTAATATAATATATAATTCACAAAATAGGTCTTATGTTAGTTTGTGTTATCATGTATTATAGAACTAGTTGTCTTTTTATTTTGTTTGCTTATTAATTTAATGTCTTGCTCTAGAGAATCTCCTTGGCCTTTTAACTAGGATCACATATGCTCCTTTCAAAAAATCCACACAAATCTTCAGCCAGAGCAAATTGCTCCAGTTCTGTAATTAAATGGTTATTGTAACAAATGGAGGCAGATGTTATGACTTCATTACCTGAAGTCGATTTTAGTTGCATGTTTTAGAACAGCATGGTACAGCTGATAATAAATACAGCCCATGGACATCTTTCCATGTGCAAACGTGGCTGTGGATAAATACAAATGTAAGAATACCAAAGCTGTACTTGTGCTGGAATTGAACTACAACATACTTTTAATTCTCTGAGGTAATTCACTTGGGAATTTTTAAATATTATAGACCCCACAGAGAGGTATCAGCGACAAAATTGATTGTACAAAGAGCTTTTCATGTGATCCTCCTCCAGCAGGGCTGACGGGCTGGTGTGTTGTACCTGCAAGACACTGCCACCAAGTATGGACTGGCTGCTGATATTTACATCTAAATATTTATGATGGTTTACTCAGCCCCTGCTGTTTTCAGCTCACATTATATAGGACTTAAGGACAATTTAAAAAGTATTAGTTCAATCAAGCCACAATGGAAATATTTACTGAAGTCACTGCTGAACTCTTTTAGTTGATTGAAATTTCCTATCCCTGCAAAACGCTGCAAGAGTATTCTCTGGTCTCAAGCAGTGGTAAAAATTAAGTAGAGCCTACAGTCTTTCTTTTCCAACTCTACATGTACACTTAATATGTGTGGAAAGAACATTACACTGACGACTAAGCTTTAGGGTAAATCAGATATATTGTCTTCTACTTCACTGTATCAGCCCTGTAATCTTCAGTTATTTTCCCTTTTAACATCACACTCCGAAGCATACTTGATTAGATTGTCTAGTGGTAGGGGAGCATATGGAAAAAAATGGAATTATTACTTGCTAAAGAAAATAACAAACAGTAAATTGGGTCCAGTCTACATGCTGTTAGAGCACTGCTTGAACTACATTACTTGATTTTTTAAATCAAATGCTTTATGATTTTAATTATGATATTTATTATGTGAGGGCATGATTATGGAAATGCTGCACTCACATATTGCATTTTATTAACTCAGTACGTATTATTTTGCATGTATGAAATACACTGAATATGTGGAAAGATACTGGTTTATTTCCTACCAAAAGAAAAAACATAATTTTTTGTGCAATTTTCAGTAGGAACTGGCAACCACCTTCTGTCTTCATACCATGATATTTTTCTTGATATCTTAATTTACTTAACTTTTTTGTCAATAGTAATTGTTCTGCTAATAGAAGTAAAACTATAGACATAATTTTATTTTTGTTAATAGTTCTCAAGTAATTATACCTAGTCAGAAATGTTGTAAGCTATATTCTGATTTTTATTAAGCTTCAATTATCATTCAATTGCAAGATTTAAGACTGTCTGTTAACTTCTTAAAGACTTGTACCTAACACACCAGATCACATTTTTCTACCACTAAATCTCCAGTATTTCAGAATTTAAATTAGTTGAAGAAATGTTATCCTGAGGCCATTTGTATCCTTTAGCTACAAAGGTTCAACTAGTGAAATTACTTATCATACACATCCAGAAAATAATATTGAGACAGATGGCGGCATCAATTTCCAAATTATTTCCTTTAAAAAAAAATAGATTGCATAAAAATATTTTCCCTAGGTCAAATTGTCGAAAGATGTATTTTTGATTAGTGAGAAACCCAGGTAAAAACTCTCTATGTGTTAGCTGTCAGGCCTATAATTATTTCAGTACCAATGTCCAACAGGACAACATGTAAACGTCACAGCTCTTGGATGCTGATAAAATTTTTTTAAAAGCCATCAGTCTCAGTAGCTTGAAGCTGTCCAGGAAACTATAGTTTTCCTTAACATATGGTTCAGCAGTTTATTTTCAGCAATATTATCCTTTTCTAGGAGAGGTAGCAGAAGATAACTGCTATATTACCATGAAAACCTACCACCAGTATTGTGAAGAAGAGTTCAACATCTATTTGCATTATATTAAAGCTGTCTGAAATATCTCTTTTAAGCATCTGACATATTTCATACTTTTCATAATAAAACTCTTTCCAGATAAGTTACATTGCAATATAATTCAATATTTCTGCTAATTATGATTCTTAGTTGGGTACAGAGAAAAAACAAACCAGATTGAAAATTTTAATTGTCCAGGAATTTTGCAATGTAATGTGAAACACATTAATAGGAAATAGTTTTCTTTGATTCAGTTCCATAGTTTTAGTGCTTCTTTTGGTGGTAAAATGCCAAAAGACTTTGAAAGGTCTCAGCTCTCCCTCACAAAGTGGGACTTTGAAATCTCACTACGTTTTGTCAAGCAGAAAACCTGTCCTTACCTGAGCTCTAGCAAACTGTCTAAGTATCTGAAAATTTGCAGAAGTTGAACTGATGAAAAAAAGTGGTATAACGCTTCTGCATTCCTGAATTTCTGTTGTCCTACATAGCTGACTGTTTTATTTCTGCACAGTGCACTTGTAATAAACCAGAATCTGACCGTAAAAGTCAGAACTCCATACACAAAGATTACCCAGCCTCAGCTGGTCAAACATTCTTTGTAGCTTCCCACCACTTGGCTAAAATTGGTTGATATGTCAAAATTGTTTTGAACTTGGAAGAAAGGAAACAATCTGGTAGAAGGAATGCAGCAGGAAGGAACACAAGGGCCATTCCTTGCAAGAGACTCAGACTCACACAACAGTTACTTGGAAGATGCTGATTTTCGCACCTGCAGAAAAGTTACAGAGAGTAATGAATGAAGGTGCAAATTATAAAGAATAACAGACATGGAAATGCAGTTCTCAGAATTCCATTGTTTTCTCTTATGGATGTCAGACGACTTGCCAGGTCCTTTCTGTGGTTAAAGCTCTACCTTGGCTTCAACTGACAGCTGTCATTGCCTCAGGAGAGGCCAGTAGTACATCAAGGTAGTGATCAGAATGCATCCTGGAAAAAGTCCATTAAAATAAAATGAAAATATTTTTCTTCCCTGCTGTCACTGTTTTTGAAAACTCTGGAAAATACAGCTCCTTTCTGTCATATTTTATTAGACAGAAGTCCCTCATCAATTCATCTTTAGTGAACAAACATTATGAACTGCAATGAACTATAAACCTCCATATGCAAATAAAAGGAAGAGACAGAGGTAATTTTTGTAGTTTTGTAAGTTTGTAGCTTAGTTTTACCTATCAGATCTTCACAAACATCCTTTTTTTGAAGAGCAGAAGTAACGTGTGATTGTTGACTGCTAGGGAAATAAAAGTTTTTCCTTCCAAAGAGGGGGAGAGAACTTGAGCTTATGTGACTAAAGCTATTTAGTCACACTCCACTGTGAGTGAAATAATACATTTAAAACTGCAAATGAAGTTTTGAGACAAATTCACCTGTGATCTGCAATCTATATGATATTTATCCCCTCAAAATTTTAATCAAACTTGCAATGTTTTTTTTAAGTTGTTAATCAGTATCATCAACTAGACAGTTATGATTAAGCAACTTCATTTTGAATGTTGTATGCTTGGCTAATCTTTTGTTTTAAGGAAAAGGGAGGACAATCCCAAGAAAAATGGGCTGTCTGGACAAGAGCCACCAGGAGTGAAGTCAGCAGAACTGAGCAGAAACTGGGGGAGAGTAATTCTGGCATTGGGAGATCGTGACCACTGACTCACTGACCAGTAACAGATGTAGCTAACAGAGTTCTGGGTACTAATCAATGAAAGAGTTATATAATCTGCAGTAAATTAATGGTGATGTCTTTTTCATGTAAAAATAATGTAAAGTTTTGACGATCTGGGGGCCAGCTTTTTGTGGGTTACCACCTAACTGCCTAGTTTGTGCAAACTGTAATGAGAAGAAGAAATACCTCCCCTCAGTGTGTGAATTGGCCCTTGCCACTGGGTAACAAGCCAACATGTAGGACAGCACATATAAGGAAGCAAATTATGTATGATCCACAACCTTTTAATTAAGTTGTACAGCAAACCAGCTCTCCTTCAGAATAATTGAAGCTGGCCTGCAGAAGCATCCAAATCTGTGATTCCTTTACAGTGATGATAAATGTTAAATAAGTATTTATAATGTAAACTATAACAAACATAGTCCTGAATCCATAAGGACCAAATGAAAAAGTAGACATTAATCTCTATCCTCTTGCAGTCTATAATGATTTTGAGGAGGTTCCTATGTATAGATGCAGTGTAACTTTCCAAGGTTGAATAAAACTGTTCTTTATGTACTGTGGTAGTAAATTTCTCATTTGGATATTATCTTTGCTGTTGATATTTTTAACCAAGCTCTCTTTCCAGGTTTAAGTGTGGAAGACCAAAGAGGAAGGCAAATCATGAAAGGAAGAAATTCCATGTGTAAGACAAAGCTGAGACCAAATATCTTATCCAGCTAAATATAGAGAATGACTGCATTTGAAAGGTAGAAGCTGTCCAGCCACACATTAGCTTAGATACTATATTTCCTGACTTGAATGTGTTTTTCACTTTATTTTGTGGACAGATCACTTGGTGGATGAAGTGAAGCAACAAAGTGTCCTTATGGAATGAATTCTGGCACACTTGATTACTGCAAAGTATCTTCCATAAACATAAATGAAACAAGGATTTTGGTCAGCAGAAGTTCCTTGTTAGCAGGAAAGACAGCAGAAACAATGCCCTGGCTTGAAAGATAAATAAAAATTCCTAAGGCTGAATAGCTGAGCTACTCAAGATTTTGAAGAAAACCAATTTTGTCATATAAGTCAGTAAGCTAATATATGCAGATAGAAACATATCCAAAATCCTTTGAAATCAATGGATATCATTATAGAGCTTCAAATGAGCTCTGTCATAGATGTTCATATGTAACCATCTGTGACTTCATGTGAACACATTACCAATAGATAAAAGGAAAAAACACCACGTAGATTTTTTTTCTGTGAATATATTTAAGAGAAGTTGCTGTTCCAAAGTAATCATGTTGTAAGAGAATCACATACAAAGAAGCAACTGTTAAAATGTAACCAAATATAGAGAAAGTTCAGATCTAACTCTAACTGTTACCTAAGTAGGACTGAATAGGCATATTAGTTCTTATTCATTAACATTAATTTACTTGATATCTCTTGCCTAATAAGCTTACTGAAATTTTAATCAAAGTATACATTATTCCTTGCATGTTGCTGCTTTCTTTCTCTGTTCTCAGGAGGCTGAGTGAGTTTACAGACCAGGGAGAGGCAAAGTAGTAAATGAGAGCTGCATAGCGCTAGTAGTAGCTATAAATATAAGCATCTTTCTTAGAGTATAAACTAACTGAAACCACAGGGTCATAGATGCACTTGCATGGGAATGACAGAACTGCTATTGACACATGGAACTGACAAAAAAAAAGCTTTCATAAAACCTTTCATGTTATATATACCTCTTTCACAAGATTTTTTTTCCTAATAAAGAGAAAAGCAGTGCTCAGAATACATGAATTAGAAGTAGCAAATTAGGGTAGATGAATTCAGCAGATGGAATGAGTTTGCCTGTATCAGACCACTTTGGTAAGCAAAAAAGTCAAATATGTTTTCTGATATCTCTTATGAGGCAGCTCATCTCAAATGCTAGAAAGATACTTAAACACCTCAAATGCTAGGAAGATACTTAAATTTAATCTGATATACAAGAGGTAGTTGTTTAGGGTCCCTCAGAGCAGTCAGTGCACCTCTAGGTCTGCATACAGAGACTTTCAGTGTCATTTTATGCAGGGGAAGGCTCCACTGATTCTCCAAAACCAGATAAGCATAACATCTAAAACCAATGGTTTCATTTATTTGCTTAAACACATAATGTTATTTCAGATGCACTGATGGTCTAGGACATGTAGACAGAGTTTGCAATATATGACAAAAAAAACTTACAAAAACCTTTCAAATATGGAGAGACAGCTTAAAAGCTGGAGGGGATCTTAGACGGGACTGGGCAGCTTGTATCCATCATTTAGATACCATATATATGTATATATATATATATATACACATATTCTTCATTTCAGAGCTCAGTTTCAGCTCCTTGCTCTGTAGCATGCCCAGAAAGGTTAAGTATCAAATGGTAAAAATGCAAGGAGAAGCCAGATTTTCAGGGAAGGTTTTAACTATGGAGCAGTAGTGCCTTTGCTGGTAACAGGCCATAGCAATGCCCAGAGCCTGAAGAGGGATTGCAGGTCAGCAGAACACCTGAAGAGAAGCACAAAGGAACTCCAGCCACTCCAGCCAATAAGTTGCCTTCTTGGCAACACCAACTTAAATGTCTCTATAATAATGTATGTATAATGGGGAATAAGCAAGAGGAGTTGGAGACAAGCAGGGCTATGGTCCCATTGGCATCACAGGGACATGGTGACTGGTGTGATGGAATGAAAGGTGTTCCTCCCTGGAAGGATTAAATTTGGGACAGGTGACATGGGAAGTGCAATCGAGCGCACCCTCGGCAGGTTTGCTGACAACACCAAGCTGTGTGGTGCAGTTGACACACTGGAAGGAAAGGATGACATTCAGAGGGACCTTGTCAGGCTTGGGAGGTGGGCTCATGCAACCCCCAGGAGATTCAACAAGGCTGAGTGCAAGGTCCTGCGCACAGGTCAGGACAAACTAAAGGACAAATACAGGCTGGGCGGAGAATGGATTGAGAGCCGCCTTGAGGAGAAGGACTTGGGGTCACATCACATATCTGTGATTCTGTGACAGTAAGGCTTGTATTTGACTGTGTGGCAAAGTTTATTTTGTTTTTCTAGTGTTCATTTTTGCCTTGCACCGATATAGTTTGATACGGATATCTGTAATGAGCATTTTCTCTAGGTAGAAAGACAGATTTATGTCTCTAGTGCAATAATGTAATTTAGAGCAATACAGTATGAAGCAATTCCAGGGAAACAGCAGGGGTCTTGTGAAGTGATGGCACAGAACAAAACAGAGAGCAGTGCATGCATGGGATGATAAGAGGTAGGGCAGAATTTTGGCTCTAGAAATGCCATGGCAATGCACATCTCACCAACTGTCAGTTAGACGAAATATAAAGCAGGAACAAGACAGAATTAATTTTAGGGGGAAGAAGGAGAGCAATGAAGAAGTATATAACATGATGCCTTGAGTGGCTACCTAGAGACGAGACAAGAATAAGGGAATAAAGGCAGATATTTATTTGAAAGGCCTTCAAAGGTACACCCTGGGAGCCAAAGGCTACATCCAAAAATGGACCCCAAGATGGACAACGAGTCACAAGTCCCCCCCACTTTTATAGGCTTGGTTCATTTGCATATCAGCATAAATTCTCCAATTAAAACTTCAGGTAATGGTGTAATTTCCCTGAGCTCACCCCCCTTCTAAGATGTTGGTTTACACGTTTTTGGGCCCAGGACAGCCTGGGTGTCCTTGGAGAGCAGGCCCAGAGAAACTTTGTTATGACTAGAGAACAGAAGTTAGCAGGCTACAAGAAACTTCAGTTACACACTAGGCAATACAAGATTTGAAAAATATAAAAGTTAAAACCTGAGGCATCAACATAAGCAAAAAGCACCATATATAATAAATTCATATCTAATACGGAGCTGCAGAAGAACGAAGAAAGCAGCCTATGGATTCTGAATGTTGTATTTCCTCAAAAGATTTCCAGAGGCTTATAACTTGTTGCAGTACCCAATCATCTTAAACTAAAAATAAGCCTTAAAAGCCAACTTAGCCTGAAACTACCCACCTCAAAAGGAGTTGTGGAAGAGTAAGGTCAAGAAAAAGGGTGGAAACCAAGAAGGGTGCATATTATAACTTTAATTTTATTAGTAGCATTGTGTAGGGTTTTTTCCTATATAGAAGTTATTTTTTAATACTTAGATCTAGAAGGATATCTCTTTCTGATTTGTAATGCCAAGATTTCAGTTATATTCACAATAAATTCTTGACTTTATGTAGAAGATACACAAAATTTTTAGTTTAGTAGACATAGACATGACAAACACTGATAAGGACTTGCCTCCCCACAGCATTTTGACAGAAGATAACTGTTCTTCCTATGCTGTTCACATGCAAAACCCAGACAAAGCAGGGGCTTAAAGCCACTCAGGGGATTATGTTGTCATATCTATACTGAAAAGGAAAACATACCTGTTTCTTTGAAGTATGTAATCTGATTTCACTATAAACAAGACTGAGGTTTTTAAGAATGTCGAAGTAACCTCTTTTTGGATGAATCCAGTCTTTATGGTAGAAATAAGATCTGAACTCCCAGGCAACTCAAGAAACACAATTACATAGGACACCTCTTTTACACTGGTAACAAGCAGCACATGTGCTCAGACTGCTTTGTATTTCTCCTGTCTTCTGCATACAATGAAGCATTTTAAATTTCTGTACTGAGGGTCTTCAATATTTTTATGAGAGTATTTTGTGAAATTATTCCTGAGCATCCTTCAACATCTATATTACATGACTGTCTATGGGGATAAGATTCAAAGAATTGAGAGGTTTCTTTGAGGTTTCTGTAAGCCATTATGCACTGGCAGAATAAAACCCCGCGTTCTCAGTGGTATGGAAGCACTATTCCTAAAGAAAGAATTCCTTTCAAATTTCCATCAGATGATCTAACCCACATCTCTCTCTGCACATTGCACTACTTGAAGAACTCAAACCTACATGTGTGTAAGGAAATCTCTTTCCACATTTCTTAAACACTATTCCATATTCAACCTATACTAAATATCTCTAGGATTTTCAGCCTCTGGAGGCTGATGGTAGGTTTTGCACCCAAAATCTTATAGTGGGCAAAAGGAAATGCACCATATAGAGGGAGCTAAGAGTTTCTTACTCTAGTTAGTATCTTAGTAGTAGAATAGTCTAAATTATTTAGTTAAGATCTAGATAACTCATAAATAAAATAGTTTAAAATGTTACAAATAGGCCTCCAAGTTTCTATACCTTGGATGTACTGTTAGATCCTCCCTATTCCCAGATTCCTATAGCTGGCAGTTTCAGTCTTCAGTTAGCAGAATGGGAGGGAGGGGACCAGTTCCCAAGTTTCACCAGCACACTGACAGAAAATCACGTTCCTGGTGGGAATTTCTCCTTCCCCATTGTTGATATCATGTTGGGGCTACTTTTATATGTTCTTCTACCACAGCCTACATTCTCTTCACTGATACCAACCAAATTTGAAAGTTGTGCAGTAGCCTTCCTCAGCCTCACTGGACCTAAAGGGCAGTTTGTTAATGTATTGGGTTTGTGAGGCAGGGCTTAGGTAGAGGGGGCAGGCTACAGGGATTGCTTGTGAAAATAGTGTCCAGAAGCTTCCCCTATGTGCAATAGAGCTGATGCCAGCTGGCTCCCCGATGGACCCACCACTGGCCAAGGCTGAGCTCCCAGTGACCGTGGTAGCACCTCTGGAGTGCTTGAGAAGGAGAAAATGTTGATGCACAAGAGCAACTGCAGGCAGGAGAGAGGATGAGAGAATGTGAGAAAAAAAATCTCTGCAGACAGCAAGGCTGGTGTGGAAGGAGTGGGAGGAGGCACTTCAGGTGCTGGAGCAGAGATTCCCCTGCAGCCCGTGGAGCAGACCATGGTGAGGCAGCTGT
>VZRO01003887.1:0-21145 GCA_013397915.1 Daphoenositta chrysoptera | reverse complement strand
GGAGCAGAGATCCACCTGCAGCCCATGGGGTTCCTCAGTGGAGCAGAGATCCACCTGCAGCCCATGGAGAGCCACGGGGGAGCAGAGATCCACCTGCAGCACATGGGGTTCCTCAGTGGAGCAGAGATCCACCTGCAGCCCATGGGGTTCCTCAGTGGAGCAGAGATCCACCTGCAGCCCATGGAGTACCCCAGGCCAGAGCAAGTGGATGCCCAGAGAAGGCTGTGACCCTGTGGGAAGCTCATTCTGGAGCAGGTTCCTGACAGGAACTGTGGGCCCGTGGAAAGACAAGCCTACGCTGGATCCAGTCTGCTGACAGAACTTGTGACCCCACAGGGGACCCACGCTGAAACAGTGCATAAGGAACTGCAGCCTGTGGAAAGCATTCCACTGGAGAAGTTCATGGAGGACTGTCTCCCGTGGGCGGGATCTTATGCTGGAGCAGGGGAAAAGTGAGAGAAGTCCTTCCCCTGAGGCAGAAGGAGCAGTAGAGACAATGTTTGATGAACTTACTGTAACCAGCATTCCCCGTCCCCCTGCACCACTGGAGGGAAAGAAATTGGCAGTTGTCTTAAAGTCTGGAAAGAAGTATGTACAGAGCTGGTCAGTGCTGTTTGCCATTAACATTTATCACTGATTTCCTTAAATCCTAAATCTTAATTTTACCAAAATACTTTGAAATAAGACAAGTAACACAACAGAGGAATCTAAATAGACTCATGCTAGTTTTAGAGGCCAATCTTGTGGCAAGTCTTGATGCATGATGCTACAAAACTATAATAAGGGTGATATAACATTTAGTGCTTATAAATTCATCATTCTTGACAACAGTTACAAGCTTGATCATTTTATTCACTTGTTAGCAGAGGATGAAATAGCACCATGATTGCACACAGTGAATCCTCTGCATAAGAGTGATAGGTGTAAGTCAGGGGAGGATTTGACTGTGGTATGATTGATGTAATGTTTCTAGCCAACTGCTCTTAATTCTTAATGTGCCTAAATGTATTTACATATAAATGTAAATACGTTTACATCAACACAGTGCTAACTGGGGACACGATATTTGTGTCTTTAACAAGTCATTTCCATCAAGGGACATGAAGGCATGCCAGCTTCCATCACCAGCAATTTTTTGACCCATAATTACTTAGTGTGTATTCCATATCAGAAGACAAATAGTATCTTTGGGGGTCTATTAAAATATTTCCCCAAAGACTAAATGGTTTCTAGTATTGAATTAACACTGTCTTTATTCTGGCGCATGACAAATATCTGATTAGGAGAAGATAAAATTAAACTATTACAGCCACAATTAGTACTATAGCAGTAGACCTCTTTTCTTTGTAGCTTCAGTGTTCTGCTGACCTTTAATTTAATCAAATGAAATAAAATCTGAAATTTTTATCTGTCATTGGGGGGTTTTCAGTTACCATAGTCCATAAATAGGACTGCCTAGGTGAAATGGCTACTTTTTCAAACAACAATTGGTAATAATAGAACATCATAACATATTGTTAAAGCTAATTATTTGAGCCAAGTTCCAAGAGGAGAAAGATACAAATGTACATGAACAGTCATTAAGCTAATTTTATAAAGGTGGTATGAATATTTCTATTGGTACGTCCACTATATATAGAAAAACTAGAGAGGATGGGGATAAATGATTCACCAAATTCTAAGTTACTTTTACTTAAAAAAGCCATCATCAAGGGACTAATGTTTCAGATATATAGAACACAAATGATAGACTTAACATTATTGTGCCATACATCACTATGTGATCAGGCTACATACTGGTAGTATTTCCTGATTAAATTCACTGTAATTTTTTTGCTAAACTTGTGACAACTTAGGACAGCAGTGGGAAATGAATATACCTATTGTGTTACCTACATTCTAGAAAAGCAGTGTGTATTACAATGCCACTCCCATTGTTTAAAAATTCATTCTCTCCCTGTATCTTATCAAACTAATTATTATATGCTTGGCTGTTAGCTTATACACATGGCCAAGATCTCTAAAAAACATGACCAGGCTGAAGTAGATACAGTAGATAAACTATCATTAATGTATCACTAGAATTCATCTACAAACTACCAAAAATCATTTATGGTACATTACGATTTCTACCTGATACATGCATCTGTCAGTGGGATCTCGTCTTTCTCTTGTAGGAGATTAATGTCTATCTTCTCATATTCAAGGTGGCAGACTTATTGCTGTCTTGCAGCAGCTTTGGAGAGGCTAGCTTCCTCGGAAACCATCTTCAATTCCCAAATTGGTCTATGCCTTAAGTCTGTTTAATTAGGACCTAGGAAATCTCAGTGTAGTGCTTCCAAACCACACACATATTTATATATTTTAACACCTCTGTTAAAACCAAAACCAAACCAAACCAAAAAGTCTCAAAAACCCCAAAACCAAAATGATCAAAACCAAAACAAAAATGCAAACCCAGACCAAACAATTTCCAGAGTTTTTCCTTCTTTCATGCTTGGCTGTCTCCTCACATGCTCTCATGAGGCGATGCTTGGCAAGCTTCAACCAGCTACTTCCTTTATTGGTAGCTAATTTCCTAATCCTTGAGTCTCTAGTAGAGAAAAGTATGTTTCACTCCGTGTGCTGACTTTGTTTTGTTTCTATCCCCACTCCATGTGTTCCTCAAGCAATCCCTAGCAAATGTCCATTCTCTTTTGGTGGCATGTGAAACAATGTTCAGATAAAACAGGAAAGTCAGTCTTCACTTCTACAGCCCTGTTGTCTCCCTTTCCTCCCTCTTCTAGGCAATGAAAAGAATGGGAAAACACATTTACCAGAAAAGAGAGCTGAAATGACCACAGCTCCTTCACTTCTCACTGACGGGGCCCAACAGCATCCATGTCCTCAATAATGTGAGAGAGCCTTTTATGCTTCCCTCCCCTCTCTCTCTTTCTTCATGCAGCTGCTGTAACCCTTAGGTTTATGAAGGTGTTCTCACCAGTACCTAATCGTTATGTTAACTGTATCTTTCCTCATTTGATAAAAGGGTCTGAATTAATGCCTGAGTTCCCAAAAAAAGTAGTTCAAGAGACATGACTACTGCTTTGACCTTGGCCTGTTTTCAAACAAGTCAAAACTGTCCTTTAGCAGGAATGAACTCAGAGATGTAAACTCTCTTGAAGGATTTGTATTCCATCACATCCCCAAGTTCCCATGTAAGGCTTGATTGCCATTGCTTACCTGCTATGACTTCTAAGGGAGTCCATCTAAACTGAGAGAGAAAGTAAAACACACTGGGTTCCGGGAGGAAGGTGGGCACGGTTTCCTGTCAGGGCACAGAGGGTCTGCCACCAATTGGTTTTTATTGTCCTGGCCATGGTGAATATTTTGGCATGCAATTCGCTCTCTCTTTGTACACTTTTGTTATTAGTAGTGTCGCTGTTAGTGTTTGTTTTCTTATCTCATTGCTGCCTCCAGGAAATTGTTCTTCTCTCAACCTGTAATCTCTGCCTTTTGCCTTCCACAAGAGGTGGGGTGGAGGGGAGTGGACCGTGGTTTTCAATTTAGTGGGAACACTAAACTGGGGAGTGCTGTTCCTAAACCATGACAGACCATAAATTACTGTTTGAGTTCATTTTGTTCATAAGACCTGAACAGAGGAGGAAAATATTCCTAGCCAGTACTGTCTCCTTAGCTCTCACCCTTCCCCTAACCTAAAAGTCAATTTGATTTCTTCAGAATTGAATTAGACTGTGAACAGATGTATTAACACTGTGGTTGATAATGCAGGGCAATTGTGCAACCAGAATACAATTAATTAAAGCAATATTTATGTGTCTTCAGGATTACCGGCGGCAAAAATTTTGGAGGAGACTTAGCCAAGATATTTCTACCTTGTCTTTTCTACTTTTATTTTGTGTTTGTAGGTGCTGCATTTCACTTTGTCTTCAACACTTAAATTTAGTGTTGTCCTGAAAGATTTTAGGAACCTCTGAAAAGCATATAAATATCTAATAAGTAGGGGAGCCTCACACTTATTAAATTTGGCTTAAGCTCTTCAAGAGTGAGGATCTGTTAGACCACAAGAGCTGTTATATTTGTAATTTGTACATTATTGTAATGTAGCAAAAACCATTAACTTCAACCTTTCCCAGCATTAAAACACACTAGCAAAAGGCAAAAAACCCAACTGAGTAGTCTGGTATATGAAAATTGTCAAAAGCTATTCTTTGACATTCCCCCTGCCTCTGAATGAAAATCTGTTTAGAAAAAGCAATTCTAAAATCAAATCAGGTTACATGGTAACATGTTAAATGCAAAAAATCAGTTCCTACTGCCACTGCCTAAATAGTCAGAATGAAATACATAACCAATGCAGATTTGATCCCACCTCTAATGCCTCTTTTCTAAGCACATTACGCCCTAGAACTATCATCAGCGGCTACCAAGTTTCTTGCAATCATTAATAAACTGTGTTTAAATCAATAAGTCCTAAAAGCTTCTGTACAAATTGATTCTTGCTTTTAATGTCAAGTGAATTTAAGAAAGTATGTGAAAGCTATAATAATCTTCTACCCCAAAAGCTTTAAATCTATGTTTGCTCATTTGTAAAACTATCATGAATCCTGTTTCAGAGAACAGGTATCATTCTCCTACTTCCTCAGAGTTTCCTTCCCAGTATCACTTATGTTGAAAAGAGGATGAAGCATCCAGTCAGGGACTGAGCTATTTATTTTTGACACTGTATGGCAGTTTTATGAAACAACTTCAGGGACATTTCCTTTCAGATTGATGCCAGAAGTAAGTTAACCCAAATATAAACAGGATCAATATAATTTTATAGTATATGAATAACCATACACAGACTTAATATTTATGTTCATTTGAGCAGAAGCAGATTGCAATTCAGGTTTATACATCTTTCATACTGAAGATATCTTAGAGCAATTTACAATCTAAGTTATACACTAGCAAGGCATTGACTATGAAAGTAAACATGTGCTCAGCAATAGCTCACGTATATCTGTAGACATTTTTATTGAGGAAAAGATGTTGGACCTCCATTCATTTTCAAGCATGCCACAAATTGAACAACACAAATGATCAATCACTAGAGTTATAAAAAAATGTATTAATTAACTGAACTACATAGATATTGCCAGACCTTAAGCTTCCAGCCATTTCACAAACTAAGACCTTACAGAAATACTTGGCTCTGTGAGCAGTCACTGAACTGCAGAGGCTTTACTGTGTTAACATAGTCTTGAACAGATAGTCCTTTAGGGCCTGACCTTTCTCCTAACAGTAATCTTACTTAGTTCATGGAATGATCCATATCCTAGAGGGACTTCAGTAAGCTTTGAAAGGTGACCCTTTGTTTGGAATTCATACATATATTTTCTAAGAGACAGCTGCTCCTAACAAAAAAACTAAATTCTGACAAGTTTTGCACAGCTCTAAGGACTTTTATTTGTCTCTGCATTGGCTTTTTGGCCACTGTTTGTAAACTACTTTTTTTTTTTTTTTTGCATGTATTCATATTTTGTCTCTGTTTTCAGACTGCCCATATCTTTTCTGTATTATTTCCCAGGCAGCAGTTAATATTATTGTTAGACTATGGGTTAGAAATCTTAGAAGAATATTCATAAATATTCCTGCCCTAAGCCAATATCAGCATGCTTCTGAGAATGTTTATGAACTTCAGATATTCACAGTCTGCCTTGAAGACATTTTCCTGTGGCATTTGTAAAGTTTCCAAGTCTTAGTACATTTAAAAATATGAACCAATAAAATTTGAAGTAATCCTTGAGACCTCTCAGGTAATATCACCTTTTTCCTCATGCTTCAGCAGAACCTCCAGCAGTTCTTTCCCACGTGAAAATCAAGGGATGGACTTTGAGGGGGATAAAGAGAAGCTGAGGTACTGGTCTCTGCTTTCTCATAATTTTGCTACTAGACCTGAGGACAGTCCATCTTTTTTAAAAACCCTGTCTTTTACTGTTCGTAGGCCAGATTTTGAGTTCATGCATATCTTGAACTCAGTCAGTATTCAACAAAGATCAGAACAAAGTGGCCTTTTCTTTCCTTTTAATTTCTCTCTACTGCCTTCTGACAAGCTGTTCTTTGTGAATAATCTTCCAGCTGTCCAATGGCACCAGTTCTCCCTAGACCTCTGTCCATCCAGATGTGTCCCTGGTGTTAAACTAGCAATTTTTTCTTGACAATGAGCATTTTCAAGACAGCAACAGCAAGTATACGTAGTCTCAGAGCCAGATGGCTTTTGCATACTGCCTAACTTCAATTCCATAAGGCTCAAATTGAAATTATACATTTCACATTCATTACTGCTTCCCTCTACATATAATGTATTTAAGTGGATTCTGACATGGGAATACATTTATGAGGTATGGTAAAACCTTTCATATAACTGACATCTCAGTTTTGTGGTCCAGAAATAATAGTGTCATCTCCATTAAATATCTTCTTCATTTGCTTAGAAATTCTGCTTAGTCAGGTATTTTGGGGATTTTGGTGTGCAATCAAGTCTCATATTATTAATTTTATTGTGATGCATTTGAAAGAAATTCTCCTAGAAAAAAATATCACTGAGATATAATTAGATGAGACAGAACAATTTCCTCAGAAAACTTTTCTTGAAAATTCACCATGGTATGTATGTACTTATTTAAAAAAAACCTGTAAATTACTGACTTAGTAACTGAGATTTACTATTCATTACAAAGAATAATGTCTTTCCAGTTAGCGTCATATCAGATTGTACTTTCATGCATTTGTTTGAAACATACTTATTTTGGTCACAAAAACCCATTATTTTGAGCATGGACAGATGGGTGACAAAGACAGATTATTGTAAATGAGCATTTACGACAGTCTCCTTTAGAATGTGTTCAGGATTTTCAGATAAAGCACACCTCAGATTATGTCACTTACTACTCCCCTTCTTGTATTAAAATTAACTCCACTGACAGGAAATATCCTGTTGTATATACTAAGTTGTGACTTTAATTAGGTGTGAAAGAATAATAAATTAAACATATCTCTGTGCCCAATATCTGGTAAGTACATAGCATGGACATTAATTAAAGTTTCGACAGTTTGGTTAAGAATATATTGCTTCTGTTGATTAGGCAGACCTGGCAACGGGGTATTAGGGATGGCAGTAGGCATCTCACTTCAGCACTATGCATATACTTCCAAGAGATTTTATAGATAGATATTTATTTTATATTCTATCTGGAAGTTAGACAAGTGGTATTGACCATAATAACAAGGTAATATTAGTAATGCAGACCTCATGTTTAGAGATGTTTACAAACAATAATGAACAGCATTCTATTCTTTGTTATTTTTATTGCAATCAAAAATTAAAAAGTAGCATCATCAATCCACTGCTCTGGATATCATGTTAATTGAAAATAACTGCAAAAAATATTTCATATCTCTCTCCAAACACATCCCCCTGAAAAACCTTAAAATATTATCATTTATAATGTGAAGAGAAAGGATTCAAACCAAAAGTTTAAAGTGCTCTCACAAAATTCTCTTGATAGCAGTTCTGCAACTGAGAACTCTGCTCAAATATGTCAGCTATTTCAGCTGTTGTATAACGAGATCATTGAAGCAGGTTTTAGAATAGTTAAAAATGTCTATATTTAAACAAATAAATTCAAACCCAGCGTTACAAATTACCAGCCTAGTGAAACATGTTTGCAATTAAATGTTCATGTTTATTTTCAATTCATATTTATATATTTTTACACATTTTTTACATCTGCATTCTTCCGTTTATATATATATACAGGGAAGATATTACATTTCAGAGAAACAAAACTAAAATAAGATTATAATTTTCAATATAAGAACTCAGCATCTAAGAGAAAATGGAGATGAAGTATGCTCTGAATTGCTGTGGACTGAAATATCAAAACGAAATAATTCAGTATTTCTTGGAAGAGCTGCATTATGAAAAAAAAAAATTGTTTCTCTCAGAGCTTCCTAAATGAGGAAAACTATTAATGACTGAATGATACATTCAATTTGCCTGAAAAAAATTCTGACCAGTTTAGTCTTTTGTGGCACTGAACAATTGCTATGGAAACTTGGGTTTTCTTTACAGTGTTTTGTAATATTCACACAAATACAACATGATTTCAGTAATTAGGAGATTGGAACAATTTTTTTTTCTAGTACAAGACTGGCTAATTTAAAGGATAAGTATACCACTACATTAAACAATGATTTTCTGGTGGTCTAAAGAATGCAAAATCTTTACCAGATTTACTCTAGCTGAATGTTAAAGACTATAAGTGCAACTATCACATATATTTGCTTTTTACCTAAAAAAAGAACTGGGAATGATACAAGAATATTTCAGATGTCTGTTACCTGAAATTTCGTATTTTTTAAAACAGAATATATATTTAGTTAAGCCTTGACACTCTGTAAGATCAGCAGTA
Organism: Daphoenositta chrysoptera; assembly: GCA_013397915.1. Taxonomy (NCBI): domain Eukaryota; kingdom Metazoa; phylum Chordata; class Aves; order Passeriformes; genus Daphoenositta; species Daphoenositta chrysoptera. Next base: position 12,686 of record VZRO01003887.1, on the reverse strand, counting down.
GTGAAAATGTCCTTGTGTTACCAACACTGTTTTCAGCACAAATTCAAAACACGGCCCCATAATAGCTACTATCCCTATTTCAACCAAAACCAGCAAAAGTATGCAATAAATGATTTAGCACTAAGAGTGCTTTTGCCAAGTTTGCTGGGTTATTTAATGTTTGTTTGATTTACAATATAAAAAGGAAATTGGTAAGAACATTGTAGTTGTGTCTTTCTAAGACTGCAGTGAAAAAGCCTTGGAGAACCTGTATTAGTGGTGGAAGTTGCTCAGGGTCTGGCTGGGATGGAGGTGACTTTCCCCATGGCAGCTGTCCTAAGTGCTGTGCTCTGTCCTGGCAGCTGGAATGGCGTTGGTAACACCAACAGAGTTTTGGCCACTGCTGAGAGCTGCTCCCACAGCATCAGCACTCCCACAGCATCCCCACAACCCCAAAAGCCAGCAGCCTGGCAGTGGGCACAAGGCTGGGCGAGACAGAGCCAGGACAGCTGACTCCAGAGGGGTTGCATTCCACAGAGCATCGTGCTCCTCCGTTGTGCTCAGCAGTGACAGCTCAGAGGACAGAGGAGACAGAGGGGGCGTTTGTGATTAAGGCTTTTGTCTTAGGGAGAGACCCCTAAGCACACTGAGGCCCTGCTTACCAAGAGATTGCTGGACAACGACGACTGATGGGAAGTAGAAAACAAATCTTTTTTCTTCATCCCATGTGCTTGCACATTTGGCCTTTTCTCTTTCTTTACCAAACTGCCTTTATCTCAACTCATTTTCATCTAATTTTCTCCATCTGAGATGAGCGATTGAGGGAGCATCTGGGTGGGTACCCAGAAGCCAGCCATGACATTGAAGTTATAATACAAACTGGAATGATTTCTTAATCTTTTACATTGTTTCATACTTTTAAAACCATCAGATGAAGAATAGGTGACACTCAATCCTATTTCAAAGCAATTGAACATGATTGAAAAAGTAATATATTTTATTTTAGTAAAGTATTTTGAGATAATACTGCCTTTCTTGGAGAGGGCAGAGAAGAAAAATTAAAGAGATTTTTAGTTCTAAACTTTGTGTTTTATGATTTGCCCACATAGACTCTTGATACAAAAGTCCAAATAATTAAGGCACTTTAAGTCATATATTTACCATGCATTCTATTTCAAAACCTAATTGAGTTACTGGTGTGAGGCACTGAGAGTTTCAGAACTCCATTTCACTTCAAAGTTTGTTTTTTTTTTTTCTTTTCTGACCTTCTCATGAAGATTTTCAAAGTTCTATTAAAGATATTCATTTTAGTATGCTTTTTAAGGATACATTTTAAAACAATAACACATTCACTACTCTTGAATGCATCTTTGGGGACATATTAAAAATATCTCATTATTTTACTGTCTGAGAACAAGAGGCTTTTTTGTATTTCGGTATTATATAAACATTATTTTTTTACCTGTCTTCTAGGTTCTGAGACAACAAGACAATATTTTAAAAAACTAGGAAAAAATTATTAAATGACAGTTTTAATGTATGTTATAGTCAATGGGAAGGTTGCCTTCTGATTTCAATGTGGTTTGCAGTCTTGAGTTTCAAAGGTATTTCACATTTACTGCATAAATTTTTAAAGGAAAAAGTTTGTGATTTCAGAGACTTTCAGGTGATTAAGAGTATTGAACTATGTTCTTTTTCTGAAAGAATTTATGGGGAATCGTTTCCATTGACCCAAGTTAGGAATCTAAACTTAGGTCTAGTCTGAAACTGAGAGGATATCTTTTTTTTTTGTAAAAGAGTTTTCTGCTGGGTGAATATCCTTCAGGTATTAATTCTCTGTGGCATCAGGGAGGAATCAGTATCATCAAAAGGAAAAGGATGGCTGGCATGTGTAAGTGGGATGATGGAAATGCTGAAGTAAATAGGCGTAAACTGGCACTGAACAGCACTAACAGAGACCTGGTTTCACAGCTTATTTTTAAACTTCTGAATTTATAAATTGCTCTGTTTTTTGCCTCTCTGGGCCTTGACTATAAAATATGTATGTATAAGTTATATCAGAAGATAGAGGAGATTGAGATACCAAAGGCAAGTTGGTGAACTACTTTGAAATATATAGTTTCACTAGAGCTAAGACTTAAGCCAAAGTCCATTTTCCCCAGCTGAGCAAAATAAAGAACAGAGACACAATGCATTTTAAACTTCATATGTAGGAACCAAAATTGAACATTAAGTTTTGGAACACACTATTTCTGGTAGAAATCCTTTCTCTTAGTGGAGAAGTAATACATTTTTAAAATATATTTTCCCAAGAAAATAACATTCAAGAAATTCCATCATGAATAAAATATGTTAAAACTCATTCTTATTAGCTGTCAGATTTATTTATCTAAATGAAGTACAGTGGAAGGTGGTTGCCATAGCTACAGCAGAGCTCTGGAATAATTTTGCTTCTTCTTAATTGTTGCATATTTGTATATAAACAGCCTAAGAATATCTTACATTTTTAGTTTGAGACTTTAAAGCAACAAGAAAACCTTTGAATCTGAACCTCCTGCTGACAGAAGAGAAGTCTATAAAAGGAAATATGATAAATGAAAACTTGTCACTATAGAAAGTTGTCTATAGCTGTCTGCATGAAACCATTCTTCTTTGCAATATATTGATTAAATACCTTGCAGTATATTTACTCATGAAATATTTATAAGCATATCAGACTTTGGAAAGTTGAGGTACCTGCATTTTTTTCTCCTAGGAAAATCACATCAAATCTTATATTCTCTCAATTTCAGAGGATTAAATGGGTAGAAAGAGCAACTCTTCTTCAAAGCTTACTGTGACATATGGCATATGACTTTTACCTAGTTAATGTCGTCATTGTCCATTTGTTTAGCAGAATAGCACTACTAGAAATGCATTTTCAACTTGTTTAATTGTATATTTGTTCTTAAAATCGAATGCAGACTTTAAAATAGGTTCATAATGAAAATGACAAAGACCGTATTGAATTTTAATACATTACTTTATATCATATTTTGCAAGATCATTATTCTTGTACACATCCAGTAGCCAAGGAATCGGTACAGTTACGCTCATTAACAGAAGAGTGAACCCACACGTATTAGTATTAAGGTCAGTACTCATTTCTCAGGATTAATAGTTAATGACCTAACTTCAAAACCTGGCCTGGCATTGAATATCAAAATTTAATCTCGTCTCCATCCTTAGAGTTCAAGGAGTTCATTGTTCTAACTGCCTTCCAGTGCCTGCAATAACTTCCATTGATTCTCTCTTTGGGCCACAATCTACCACAAAATTCTCCCACTTTATGACCATAGTGGATATTTTTCCAGAGTGATGATACCAGGCTTTGGTCCATATTGATCTATGTGAACTGAAAAACTGCTGGTGATGCACAATCCCATTTAAATATTGCTATTTCCTAAGCAACCTAGCAAAACTGAAATCTGGCTCTGGTTTTATGCACTCACACAAACACAACCTTAAATGAGACCCTGCTCTCTAGAGTTTAAAATTCTCAATTATAGCAATTATAATCAATTTGGAAATTGGCAGACTTCCAAAAGTTGTTTGCTGTTGTATAAAACAGAATAAAACTTCTTCTTTGTATTCAGGAAGAGACTTATTTAATAGTGATGGCAAACTCCTGATTCTTGCTTCTTTCTGTCTCACAGAACATCTGAACACCACCAAAAATAACATAAGACTTGAAAGGATTCTATGATCTAATTTTGTATAAATTTTGAGATGTACTGCACTACATTAAAATATAGGTTTTATTGTAATAGAAATTTTATAAATACATACTACCAGGGTATAAAATTTGTATTTAAGGAAGTAATAGTCTTTATTTCATACCTAGTGATTTTGATCTTATTGAACAAAATTCTCCCATTATTTTATTTGCTCACGGATTTAATAATTCATGTACTGGCAATGCAGTTTAAACAAATTGAAATGAGATATTTAAACACATCTGTCTCAGATGATAATTTATAGTATTTCAGAATCTGGATGATTTGCTCTTTAATAGATCTTTTCTCTTCATGAATTCTATATTTATGACACAAATCTGATTCCATAGCACTCAAGAATAATGAGGTTAGTAAGAAATAATTTTTAAAGGTATGTGACGTTTTACCTTTTAACAATGTTTTTGAACTAATCTTACTGTTTCAAATAGTTATCAGAGTAACGGCTAAAAATTATGTCAAAGGACACAAAACTATGTAAACTCAGCTTCACTAATAGGCCTACATAAACCCATTTTAGGATACATATTGCTCTTGTAATAGAGTTCATTGTTCAGCACATTGCAAAACTAAATTTACAACAAAAAAAGTTTTCCTTCTTCTTAGGATGTGAAATTGAGTTTATGAGTACTGGGTTCTTGTATTCCCAGTCAAGACATCTCTGTGTTATATATTTTCTGCTACCTTTCTAGCCTTATTTTGTCATTTTGATTAAGTCCTTTTCTGCCTTGCAGTGCAGCAATGACAGAAGTTTCAGTCAAAAAAAATTTTCGTTATTTGACTTCTTTAGAAAGAGAAGAAAAACAACCCTCTTCCAAAGTAATGTTTCACCATTTTTACTGGCAATTATTCGTCTTTTGTACTCTGTGGCCATATTCTCCTCATTCAGGGCTGTTTTTGAGATTAACTATATTTTTCCTTACTTACAAGGGATTAAATCACAGCTCCATTCTGAACTCTCATTAATAATCTCAAATATATAAACCTTGAACTTTACACTTTTACAATCTACTTCATCCCTATTACTGCAGTTTCCAAGATAGGTTATCTCATCTTGCTGTGTAAAGATGATTCAAAATTCATGTCATAAATACCCTTCATTGTACTTTAATAGTTTGATCTTCATTGACATTTTCAAAATGTTTCCAGAACTGATTCTTTATGACACCACTTGCAAACATCTGTCATGGTTTAACCCCAGCTGTTAACTAAATACCATGCAGCTGCTCAGTCCCTTCTCCTACCAATGAGCTGGGGAGGAGAATCAGGAAAGAAAAAATATAGAACTAGTGGGTTAAGATAAGAACAGTTTAATAATTGAAACAATAATAATAATAATAAGGAGAGGGAAATGAATCCCAAGAAAAACAAGTGATGTACATTACAATTGGTAATCATCTGCTGACTTCCTCCCACTTCCCAGGAACTCCTCCCAGTTTATATACCAAGGATGATGCTCTATGGAATGTCCCTTTGGCCAGTTCAGCTCAGCTGCCCTGGCTGTGCTCCCTCCCAGCTTCTGGTGCACCTGTTCACTGGCAGAGCATGAAAAACTGGAAAGATATGGACTTAGGGTAAGCACCACTTAGCAACAGCCAAAACATCAGTGGGTTACCAACTTTATTCTCATACTGAATACAAAACACAGCACTGTACCAGCTACAGAGAAGAAAATAAGATCTACCCCAGTCAAAATCAAAGCAACATCCAGTCCGTAAGTTCTCCTTTTCAAGATCTGCAATGAAGTCAATGCAGTAGGTCCTTTAATTTTCCTACAGTTCTTGAATTAGGTTACATTTTCAATATCTTTACATTCAGGCATAGAAGTGATGTAACCTAATTATTTTATAAACATTCTGATAGCTGCTTTCTGACACATCGCTTTTTAAGGAATATAAATAGAAAAAGGAAGTAATGCTCTGGTCAGATGTACATCACAGAATATCCTGAATTGGAAGGGGCCTTCATGGAATATCAAAGGCCAACTCCTGGCCCTGCACAGGACAGTCCTAAGAATTACACCGTGTGCTTGAGAGAGATGTCCAGCACTTTAACTCTGGCATAACCTCTGTCCTGGGAAGACAGCTCCAGCACTTTGAAAAAGACCAGGTCGCATATCTTTGTGTCTTATATAAATCTGTAATATATTTTATTATTCTCAGTAGTATGTTTTGCTTATTAAATATGCCTTTTGCCTAAAATCACTATGGTTTTATTTTTTACCCTTTGTTCCTATTAAGGCTCAGATTCCACATGAAATATCAGGAGCATGTTAATATATTACCATGAATCAGCAAAGCTATTAAAACTGGATACCTGCATACAAGGTAAACTTTAAAAAACTTAAACTATAGTTTAGTTAAGAAAATGTAGATAAGCAAAGTTAGTTCTATTTGAATTTTTCATGGCATTAAAGACATTTCAGTGGAATTCACCAGTTGCATCTGGTTAATTTTTTCTACCAAGGCTTTCCTATTAGACTGAATGAATTAAGTGTGTAGGAACCATTCATGGAATGTTTTAACAGTACTTTCCCATGCACCATAATGTATGAATTCCAAATTTTTAGGTTTATGTGACTTCTTGAAGCGTTACACACCCAGATGCAGTATTTCTGGTGATGATATGCTAGTACTGTAATGAAACTTTGACCTTTAGTCCTTTCTGATAGTTTTTCTTTTCAAACCAACCACTAACAGAAATTCTAGGATTCAGCTGTACTTCATTCTACTGCTTCCTTATAACCTACTCACCAGGGACCATATGATGACAATTTTCTTATGTTTGAAAAAATCTTCTCAAGGCATTGTACTTTGCTAATTGAAAGCATTGCTTACCATGCTTTACTATTGTCTGTTCACTTTCAGAGAAAGATTACTGTAATGATTTCTTGAAAGAATCAAGTACCTTAATTTAAATAATATTTCAGGAAGACATACATTTAGTGAATAAAAAGAGCAACATAATTCAGAAGTAAATGCATGATTAACAGATAATTTAGTTTCCAAGTTAACCTTTGTAAAGTTGGCACAGACTTGCACTTTCAAAACAGAGAGAACATTTCAATATGAAGCAGTATATTTTAATATATCATTAAAAATTTTACTACTTGAGCTGTTAATCAGATTCACAAAACGAAGCATCATGGCATTGATAAGAAGGTAAAACTTAATGCATTCAAGTGTATTTATATGTGATCTAATAAGTAAATTATTATATATTTAGAAAAGTGTTGGAGATTCTTACTGAATTTCCAAAATGAAAAGAAAAAAGAGAAAATCAGATTTCTATATACTGAACAGATTTCTATGTCTCTTTTTGAACTGAATATAGTTCAATATTTCTTAAGTGAAAAACAGACACAAGAAGATCGTCTACAATTACTATCATGCAAAATATAGAGTAAATATCCAAGTGGGACAATCAAGCACAAAATATAGGAGTTGTGTGCTGTAAAAAGTGTCACAGAATAATATTAATCAGGAAATGGACTTAAAAATAAATACATTAAAAGAAACACCAAACAAAAAGCAAAGAAGCTTTAATTTCCTTTTCTGGATAAAAATATCCATGGTTATACTATTACAGAAGAGTAGTTTGCAAATCAGCTCCAACCTAATTTCACTATTCTGTAAAAGGATTGCCTTTGTTAATGTGGTGATGTGTTATGTTAGTCTCATTGACACCTTAGACAATATTAGTAGAACCATATTCTTCAGCAAATTGTTAGTTTCTTTAATTGACCTTACTATCACAACTTTTTGTATTAATATGTAAATTATTATTTCCTGTCTGAGTTTCAGGTTATTACTCTTGCTTTTATCACCTTTAGTGATTTTAAATAATTCCTCCCCATCTTCTTTGTTCCCACCTATTTAATTTATATGGGCACTTATAAGCTACTAACTAATGCCTTACTCCTCTTCTTCGTCTTTTTCTCCCATAATTCTCTCTTCTCTACCACTTCTCCATAATTCATACTAATGTTTTTGTTGTAATTATATCTTAATACCAACTTTGCCAGTTTTTTAAAAGGAAATACAAGAGCAAAGAACAACACTTCAAAGACATTGCAATCACATCACATAGGATAACCATAGGTAGGAACTACTACTTTTAGAGAAGTTTTAAAGAATGTCAATAATGGTTAAAACCAAACCTTGCAAGTTCTTGCAGCCTTCCAGGAAGGGTGCCACAGTTTACTGTCAGGGAGCAGCATCTTCCTTGTCCATCAGGGAGCTGAGAGTGACACCAGCACGGGGAAGGGCTGTGCCCCCTCCTGCAAGGCACAGTGTGCTCGAGGAAGGTGAGCACAGCAGGGCTGGTGACAGGAACAAGTCCTGCCAACAACACAATGGTCATAAGTAAGGTGACAAAAAAGACCTGATGCCGACCCAGGAAGTCCAATCAATGTCAGGAGTGCAAGGGAACAAGCCAGCCAGAGGTCTACTTGCAGTATGGCTCAAGCAAAACCTGTGGGAACCAGACTGAGCCCATGGGCAGGAACGAGGGTGAGGGTGCAGGTCCAGGTGAGGCTGTTCAGGGCCATTAGGGCCTGTCAACATGCTCATTCTTTATGCTTGACAATACCTGGTAGTTAAAAAAAAAACAAGTCTTTTTCTTACCTTATATGGATTTTCCCCATTTATTTTCCTTGTGCTTAGGCTTTTGTGCTTAATTTCATTATGATTTCTTGTTTAGTATTTAAACATAATAATCCAAAATTTTTCTGTTACAGCAAAATCCTTATATATTGGAATATATTGTTTAGTGCCTTATAAACAGTCAGACAGAAAAATATGCTACTGCAAAACTACTTCAAACTTGATTGTATGACCTCATTAACTAAGCCAGTAAATTAAAGATTTTTTTTATTTGTATTAAAGAACTAACATTGAAGATTAATTCCAATATTTCTGATCTTGGGGTTAGACGGAATTTTCATAGAGATGGATGTATTTTCCTCTTGTTGCCAGAGCATGTGGCTATCCTGATGGCTAAGCCAGGGCTCAGCTGATGGAAGTTAACTTGTGCTCCATCCTGCCTTTGGTACCAGTCTGAAGGGCCCATAGACACCCAAGCTTCAGCTTGCCACAGAGAGAATGCTAATGCCATGATGACCTACTGCAGAAGAAAATAGCTCTGTGCTTTTCAAAGTACAGCCCAGGGATGGGAGAGGTTTTTTTGCATTTGAATATGTAGCTAAGCTTTATGAAATTTTGCTTTAAAGTATGGGGTTCTTAAATAATACTATCTGTGATAAACAACCTGTTGGAAAGCACAATTTACAGCCTTACTAGACACTGGGAAGAATGGTCTTTTTTTCTATGTGCTTCTATATTTAATGCCTCTTTTCTACTCCAATCAACTTAATGTTTGTGTATTTGTAGACTTTGTAAAGCATTGTTTACAAATTTTCTTCATAAAAATTTGTCATTCAAGTTCCCTTAGAGGGAAAAGCTGTAACTGTGATCCATCTCTAATGTTGTCAAGGTTAGTTACAGCTATTTTTGGTTTTGCCATTTTATTTAATAGGTAAGGCTTCACTTTTCTAACATTGTACATTGACCTTTAATCTAAAACTGAAACTTAAATAATGATAGTAGAAAATAAGCACTGTAGCTGACATTCCACTAAGATTAATGGATACAATTCCCATAACTACTACTACTGCTTCATTTTTAACAGAAACACAAAATATGCAGGACTTTCAAATTTCCATTCTGAATTTAGAAGTTAGCTGTTCAGAGAAAAATATTAATAGAAAGTTCTGCATGGAATAATTAGAATTAGAGTAACTACCCAAGCAATTGCTTGGGCAAGGACCACTTTTGTGGGAGCAGTTCTGCTTGATTCTGCTCAGAGTAACTGAATACTTCTAGGTAATCACCTTTTTCTTAACCTGTGCTAGTGGTACAGCCCTTCCAACTGAAAATATTTTATTCTATAGCTCCTGCTGTGAAAAGTACTCATTTCTTCTCTCCCACACAGACTTCTGAGAGCTGGTTAAGCAAAACAAAAACTGGTTTTTTGTTTCTATTTCGAGTTCTCTGTGCTTGACTGACCTGCACTGCACTTTGAAGCACCGGGTGAAAAGTATTTGACAGGAACATCTGACTAACAATTGTCTCGGTCCTGCTTATGTAGACACATCTTACAATATCCATCCACAAAGACTGGACTTTCTGTTCAAAACCAACACTATTCCACTAGACAATTTTTTCATGCATTGACAGAAATAGTCAGAATTCATAAGCTATACTCAGGTAGATATTGCAAATTATTACTGTTTCGTTGGTTTTTTGAGCTGGAAAACAGTTACTATATCAAAGTAAATTTTTTCCACCTCCATTGGTAATACTGAAGAGCTATGAAAATGCACATTAAAGTATAAAATTTACAATAATAAATATCAAAAGTATTATTGAATGTACACAATCATAAATTTCTCATTAATTTTGTGAAAGTATGATTACTCAGGAAAGATGATGACATGGATTTAATAAATTGTTTATACTGTAATTATTTAATCCTACTATTTTTAGTATTATTTTAAGTGTATTACCTTTTTGATAATACCACATACTATCTTTACCATAATAATTTCATGTTTAGTCATAGTTTGTTTTTTTCTCATTTTTCATTACACATATTTTTATCTTCACTACATGTATAAAACAGCCCTCCTTTCTGGCTTCTCTCATGTCATGTGTTGTTAAACAAGGTCAAAGTTAAAAAGGTATTTGAGGTTACTTGAAAGAGGTGAACTAATGGACTACTTACTAAGAAAGAAGTTTTTCAAAATACTAATTTTCAGGCCAGTTATATCTATTAGCATCTCCATCAAAATCCTTTAAATGTTTTAAAAGTTTGAGGCATTTTGTGAACAAGAGCTAAGTCTGTGACTTGAGAGAAGACAAGGCAGCAGCTTCCTTTGAGTTCTGTGTGTGCATTGCAAAGAGGGGAGAGAACAGACGGATGGGAGTAGAGGGTGGGCTCAAAGGAGGTCTCTGTTTTGTCACTAGATGTCTGTTTAGCCATCTAAATTCACTGTCTGTCCCATGTCTTCTTTTGTGCTTTCAAACTGGTATTAGGAACACCTGCCTAAATATATAATGCCATTCTCTATTTCCCAGTCCAAAATTTCTTGAAGCAAATTGATTTTTCTTTCATTTACTTCATTAGATACTTTACTGTAGGTTGCATATTTCCAAAACATATCTAGCTATGATAAACAAGGTATGTGAGATGTAATTGAAAAGGAACTGTGGACACCTACAGCTGTAGTAAAAGATATCTGTTGTTCTCTCTCTCTCTCATCTTACAATAGGCATTGCACCACATTAAGCACACGCTCTACATCTGGGTGACAAAGCCAGGCATTTCACAAGAGGTGCTGAGCATCTCTGAAGTAATCCCTTATCCAGGGAAGAACACTAAAAATGGGAACAAAGAAAGATAGACCCTAGTGACACTCTGATATCTGTTAGACTCTGAAATTGTAACAATATTTTGAGAATTTTTAAAGAGATGGGTGGTAGCACTTAGAAGAGTCTCTTTCAATGTGCAATGATATTTTGATAATTTATGATAAGACATGCCAATATATAATCTAGGGGAACTTATTGCTTGTGCATTTTGTTTTGGTTTTGGTGTGAGGTTTTTCTATCTGGAATTTTAGAAACAACACCGTGAAATGTCAGAATGCAAATCTCATTCATAGTAAAGTTGCAAGAATTCCTCCTGTGAGAAATGTACTTCCTGATTTTGTGTTAATTACTTGTATGAGGACAAAAGAAACAGATGTTTATTTGTGTTTATACTATGCAATAATAATTCCTTGATTCCAACAGAGACCAGTGCCTGATGCAAAAAACATTTTTCATTTGCTTAGTGAGTAGATCTATGCTGAAAAACTAATACATTAAAAGCTCAGTATTGAAAGCAATGAATATGTAATTTGTGGTATTGTAATCTTTAAACACTACAGAATAGTCCGTCTTAGTAAATACAAAATGATCAAATTTTGGAATGTAGAAATTTTGCTAAAACACTGTAGTGGGTTACTTTCTTATTGTTTCTTTTTCCTTTTAATTCTGGTAGTAATAAACTTCCTTTATATTCTTTAAAGTTTTGGGCCTGCTTTGCATTTCTCCTAATTCATATCTCACAGAAGTAAATGAGTGAACAAAACCACTACAAACACATTCTGTAAAGGCCTTATATCTTTCTTGTTCATTGTCTGTAATTCTTGAAGTAATGAATCTCTTCTTGACCAATATGTACAATAACAAAGAAAAGAGCTGGAAAATGAAGGTGTCATACACTAGGTACGAGGGCTCATCGAGAGAGCTTTAAACTAGATTTGAAGAGTGTTGGGGACAGGGTCAGGCTAGACAGAGATAAGGTGCGGGGGAGACCTATAGTAAAAGAAGACTTACAAGGGAATAACTTGAGCAAGCATAAGCAGACAAGTGCATAACCATAAGACAGGACAATGCGGCATTTCTTTACATTTCTACTGGATACCGATGCAATAAAACACTGCTATGAAGTTCCTGTACACCAACACATGCAGTATGGGAATCAAACAGGAGGAACTGGATGATCTGTTTACACAGATGCATCCAGAAGAGCGGAGAGAACTAGTGAATACCATAGCTCTGCCACTCAAAATCATCTTTGAAAGGTTGTCGTGATCAGGAGAGGTGTCTGGGGGCTGGAGGAAAGCAAACATCAACCTGGTCTTCAAATATGGCAAGAAGGGGGAACAAGGGAGCCATTAGCCTGTCAGCATCACCTCTGCCCTGGGAAAGGTGATGGAGTGCCTCTCTCTGGAGGCCATCTCTATCAACATGGATAAGAAGGCAATCAGAATGAAGGACTAGTCAGCATGCATTCAAGTAAAGGTAAAATCATGCTTGACCAACCTGA
>VZRO01003886.1:1299301-1350233 GCA_013397915.1 Daphoenositta chrysoptera | reverse complement strand
TGGAAAAAGAGGGGAATGTTTATGTCTTACTTTCTTAATGTTTCTTTCTTTCCTTTTAATTCTAGTAATAATAAACTGCCTTTATACTGTTTAAAGCTTTTCAGCCTGCTTTGTATCTTTGTCCTAATTAATATCTCACAAAAACAAATAAGTGAACTAAATCATAACATGGATTGGTGTCTTCTGCTTGGTCACTGAATCTAACCCGTTACAGAGACAGACCAGGATTATTCATTTTCCCTTGGAAAGAGAGGAAACTGTACAGAACTGGTTTTGGCATGAGTGTCTACTTTGCATGGGTGAATACTTTGTGTTTGGTGTGAGATCAGATCACTTAATTTTTTTTTACAGTGAGAAACTTGCCACCTTGATTCTTTAGAAGTCATTCCTCCAACTGTGGGTGATAATTTATAGACCTTTGTGAAATATGGGGGGTTTTAACTTTTTTTATAAATCAAGGCATTTGAGTTTGTGGAGACCGTAAGTACTTTGACCCCACTTTCTGGTTTTATACACTATATTCTAGTACTCAGTAAATATATGTGATTAAGATGTTGTGCTCACCATGGCACTACTGATCTAGAGAATTTAGGGTTTATTCCTTAGTACAATTTGGTGACCACCTTCTTTATTGCCTATTTTTATTTTTCTTTCTTCTCCCTTTATTTGTCATCTAATTACTTATTCTCCTTACTGACTTTTACTTAGTAGAAAGTTAGCCCTATCTGTATTTGCTTACCTTTCTGCTCCCTTCCCAGTAAGCTGTTCTTCCACCTATGTTTTAATTTTCTTTGTTTTCATCATGTCATTTTTATATTGCTAATCCTCCAAAGTTCCCATTTTTTATCTTTTCGTGTTCTTCATTTTCTCCCTTAATTCTTCATTCATTTACAATCTCATTCTCTTGAGCCATTTTTTCTTCTCTGTTTTCTTCATATTTTCCAGCATCTTTCTACAATTCCTGGGGTTGTTTGTCACCCTTTAATTTGTTTTCATATGTTTTCCCCCAACCATCTCTTGTATTCTTACTTCTCTTTCATTCCCTATCTCTAGCTTGTTTCAGTGACTGCTGACCTGCCTTGACCCTTGAGTCTCCTGAAAGGCTGACTGATCATTTCATAAGGATCTCTGCAATGGGTGGAGACTGCATTTATCTCTTTACATTCAGGCATGAGGGATATATGCACCAAATACACATCGTGAGCCCAAATATACATTTAATCTGTATGTCTGGTGTCAGAAATTTATTCAGCAGCATGGAAGATGCCAGATCTGTAGTATTAACAGGACTTCTTTTTTTCTTCATTTTTTTTTCCTTCCCAATAGGTTTATTTTTGCAGTTGCAATATATAAATAAATATGTATGCTAGAATACTTCCAGAATTTTCCAGTTACAGCAATTGAATAAAGAACCAGTCACACAGAAACAGCTAAACTGAACTAATACTAGGCAATTGCTCTTCTTCATGTCTAGAATGACTTCCCATACAAAAACTTACTTGGAATCACTACTTTAACACTTCATAATATACAGACTTGATTTTTTTAAATAGAAATTCTGATTTGACAGTGTTGTTTTCTGGTACTTTCGCTGATCTCAGTGAAATTTTCTGCGTTAGCTCTGTTGAACTGCTCAATTTGTAGTTACCAATGTAATCCTGATTGATTCCAGAGGAGTCTGATCATAATATAACTAAAGTTATGAGGAAAGAATGTATTTGCTTATTCTTAAGTACCATACTTTTCCTTATTTGGAGTAAAAGACTATCACAGTTCTGAAGTTGAGAATTTTTTACAATTTCAATAACTAGTGTAAAGACAACACAAATGCTTCTTACAAATACCAAATTGCCCACTAAACTGCTTACTTTGTCTTTTCATAATTTTCAAACTGCATATTTTAACAATTCAACATAGCTTAAACAGTTGCATTTTAAAATAACTGCTAAATCTTTCTTACTTGGTGATTTCAGCTTGTTGATTTGAATTTTATTTTCTGCTTTCTTTTAGTATTTTCCTATGCAGAAGAATAAATGGTAATTAAAATGTGCAGGATGAAAAGATGGAGCAGTCAGTGCTTGTACCACCAGGACCAGACAGCTTCCAATACTTCACTAGAGAGTCTCTTGCAGCTATTGAACAACGCATTGCTGCAGAAAAAGCCAAGAATCCTAAACAAGATCGTAAAGACGATGACGAAAATGGGCCAAAACCAAACAGTGACTTGGAGGCAGGAAAGACACTGCCATTTATTTATGGGGACATACCTCCAGGAATGGTGTCTGAGCCCTTGGAAGACATGGACCCATATTACATCAATAAAAAAGTGAGTCTAATACCAGTCCTGTTCATATGCCAGTGTTTGGAGTGTATTATCTTGCTCGTTTCATATTCTTGGAGTGGATCATGAAGTTTGTTACTTCAGTATGTTAATTTGCAGCCAGAATCCATCCACCTTAATGGTTACTAACTTTTCACCCTTTTAATTTACCTCAAAATTTGTTTCTTTGATACAACTGACTTTATATGAAAGGCATATTTATATCAAAGCTGAAGCATAGTATGTGGTCTTTGATTATAAGCAATATATAATACAAACATGAGGATATATAATGCATAGATACTTTGTGAACTTTTAAAGAGTGAACATACATTCATACTGAGTACACCAAAATTCTCTAAGGTTCTTCCGATTAAAAACTGACAGCATGAACCGATGCATAGAACATTTTGTTCATGGAAATCTGCTTTGATAGCAAATGCTTAGGAAATTTATGGAATCAACAGGGAAACAAACAGATAAGCAGGAAATACAACAAAAAGAGTGTAAAATTGATTTTAAAGTTTTTTGTGGAACTGGCCTTGGGCAGGCCTGAAATCCTTTCAGAACGATCCTGTTGCACAGCCCATAAGCAGCAGAAAAAGTTCATGCTTTACAGTGATATCTAGATTGGGTGATACTTTAATTACTGGGTTCTATGATTGTAAAAACTGTCAATACTAAGATAGGAGTTATTTTGACTTTCACAAAATACTGTGTTCTAAGTGTCTCAGCTTGCTAAATTTCATGTGATTTATGAATCCTATTTTGACAAGAGAGAAAATACTGTGTGAAAGAACAATATTTTTATCTGTATTATCTGGTGCCTCTGGAAGAGCCTTTATCTGCCATTCACAGCATATGAAGCTTTATCTTTAAATCACAGTTACACTTTTACAAAGATAAAAGATGTGTTTCTATAAAAGCAGGCCTTGCAGAGTTCTGTACTAATTGTGTCTGTGCATGATACAGTATTCCATATAATTTTATCCCTACCTGCCCACAGCTCATCGTAGACCTTTATAGCCAAATCAGTCTTATGTGTCTGGCAGTGAAACAGATAGATGATAGGTATGACCTGTGATAGATTTGCCTCTTGAGCCCTTAGGAATGGAAGACCCTTTCAGTCCCTTCACAAATGGAGCTGAACACTTACTGCATCAGCCAGGTCTGGGGGTAGAGTGGCAAGAAATGGGGAGAAACCAGCCGAAAATATTCAGCCAAGTTTCTGTACTACTTGAAAGGAAGAATCTTTTTATTTGCAGACCAGATATGTATGGTCCAAATACACCCTCTGGGATTCTCTTCTTTCTGCTGAAGTCCACAAATCCTCTCTATGCACGTGCTTTAATCTTCTAAAGGATGAAAATAGAAACAGCCCTGTCAGTCTAAGACAAGGCAAAAATTTCTCAAATGCTACAGTTCTCTCTGTTTTTTCTTCCATCAGTAAGAGGAAAATAGATGTTCCTAAGAGAAAATCAACACCTATTTCAAATTTTCACCTGCAATTTTACTGTAAAATATCTAATTTCTAGATTTTATTATCTAGCTGCATGTGAATTCTGGAAACAGTTATGTCTTGTTTCACTTGTATTTTGAAAATATTGGAAGCAGTTGATGCTCCTGCAAGTCTCAGAAGGAGAAATAGTTTGGGAAAAGCTTGAAGCAGAAGTGAACATCTCTAGGAAGACACATAGAAGTCTTAATGCTGAATGTATACATCTCTGAAATGTTTAACATTCCAGCTTCTTCTTTACCCCTCTCTGAATTCCACCTTGTAAAGCCAAGAAGTCCATCAGCACACCCTCTTCAGTGTAACAGTCTGACAACTGCTGCACAATCATTAGAGATTTTATGTTTCTCCCTGGTGAAGCATCTATCTGAAATGTCATGGATCTGATGAAAAACACCAGAATGAAGGAGAACACCTACTTGCAAGAAAGGGTTGGAACAACTGCATTGCAATACCAGACTCCACTGTTTCTTCAAACCTCTATTAAGATCTCTGCATAAACTGTAGCTGATTTATTGACAAAAAATACCAGAAAGTTTGGCTTCTAAACTTTCAAATAGGGAATAGAAATGGTTGCTCACAGCACTGGTCACTGTGTTTGTAAAAGCTGTATAGGAGTTTTGGGAATTTTTTTTTTTTTTAAGTTTGGGTCATGAATGAAGTCATCCATCATTTGCCTTATATGCAAGTGTTTTATCTCTCTTGCTGGTTTAATTTTTTTTCTGATTTTTTGTAGCTAGATCAATCAAGCTCACTGCATTTTTCATGTGGTGAATGTTTAAATGTCATCTAGAGTGTTTTATGTTCCATCCTTGGGACTGCTTTTTCTAAGCAAAAGGTTTGTGCATGCCATGATTTGATACAGTTTAATAGAGAATTAGAAAGGAATAAATACATATGTTGAGCTGGTTTGAGAGACCTAATTTGTGCCTGAGGTAGCCCTGACATGATAAGTTAAAATGAAAAATCTTTTAAGAGAAGCAAAACCAAATAGGTACAGTAGTTTTATGGTTTTGTAAGTGTGCTTCTATGCAAAACCTACCACAAAAGAGGACATATTTGTACTCAATACAAATCTGAAGTTAAAAGGAAAAAGAAAATAATGACAACTGCTGTTTGACAATAGGACAGGCCATTATAGCAGGTTTACACACTTGATAGTATTTTTGATTCACACTGTATCACAGGTAGCCTGAATGCCAGCAACTGTACCCTTGAAACATAATTATTTTATTGTAAAAGAATAGAATACCATTCTCATATAGTCACGATTTCATTATGCTGAAATGCTGCTGACTGTGGTGACCAATAATGCTGGTCTTCAGAACTGTGAAGTTTAGCATCCTAAAGGGTTGCAATGCTCTTTTTTTTGGTTGTTTTTTGGTTTTTTTAATCCAAAATTAAGTAAAAGTGAACTGGAACTTCACTCATGTTTTGTGTTCTGCTTCTGCATAAGTGCAAATCTGTGTGTTCCCAGTATTATAGTGACTGCTTATTCATGCTCAAGCTGCCATCACAAAGGATCAACGATGTTACATCATTGTCTGCAGAGAAAAGATCAGCTGGAAGGAATCCCCTAAGATCCTGACCTGTGGGCATGAATCAAAGTCTGGTCCACTTGGTTTCATTCTTTAAGGGCTGGCTCTTTTCCCTTGAACGTAGGCTGTTGTATTAAATAGGAGGGAGAGAATAGGTGGAACTAAGTGGGTAAACTTTCACTTCCCTTCTGCTGTGACAGAGATACAACTTTGTTGCCACTCCGTGCCGTACCTCTTGCCAGAAGGATCTGAATGATGTCTGTCAGCAAAGTTGCCTCCATTTCTCCTGGCATTTGGTGGTATCAGTCCCTAATCTGATCAAATCACTAACTCCTGGGTTTCCCAGATGTGTCTTGAGTTGAAAAAACCCAAAAAGATTCTGTAAAATTGCTTCACTTTATTACATCAGCAAAGGTGAACGCACTAGTGACTTTGAATATTTTCATAGTTGTAAGTGAAATAATTTTTACGTGAAAAGTTCTGGCAAAGCAAAAAGTGAAGGACTTGCTAGAAAATGTTTCAAAAGATAACAGCAAAACCAAGAAATGGCAACTTCTCATATGCCATGACTTTCTTGCTCTAGCTGCTGCTGTAGCTTTTCTGCAGAAGCTGAGGACCCAGCTCAATGTTCTGTCACCTCCTGTCTTTCAGAAGGTGGAAATGCAGTGTGGTAGCAGTCAGTGTACTAAATCTAGCCTTCCCAAAACTACATTTAAAGCTAACTAGGAGGAAGGAGAGGAGAAATAAGGTTTTGGGAACTCTTTATCCCAAGAGGTTCTCTGAGACCATATCTTTGTTCAGTGTTGACTCCTCTCTCTTAGCTACATCTTCTCAAAATGCTCCTCCTCCTTTGCCCTGCTAAGAATTCGGTTTCTGGCTTTATTTCAAATATGGCAGAAAATACAGAACTGGGTTTTAGGTTACAGATGCAAAAGTAGCAAACCAGGGACTTCTCTTCAGGGAATTCTTTGAATTAATATTCCCACTCAAATACTTTGAGTGTGAGTCGGTTTTGAGCCTTTATAAAAATGAATAAAACAGGGGGTCTGAAATTTATACATAATCCTTCATGTACAAGCATTAATCTTACAATTTGTTTAGAATTCATCTAGCTTTTCTCAATGTGTGTCTACTTTGTCCTGACAGCTTTGGGTACAACACTTCATGTTCATCCACACTACCTACACATTGGCTTGCATCTGGGTTGCCGTGCCGGTGAGATATAGCAGGCATAGCAGGGAGCTTACACAGGGCTTGCATATGAACTCTTTCTGTACTTTTTAATGAAAATTATTCTTCAGAGATAAGATACAATTTTAATTCATGTTTAAGGCTAGAAGTTAGAGGACCAACAAAGTCATTCTGAAAGCTCAAGTCATAAAGATGCTTTGAGTGAAAAATTAAAACTGAGGTAGGGAATTTATGTCTTGTTGGTTCTGCTTATGCAGGGCAGCAGAAAGTAGAACAGCTAAAATAGCAGCAGCTTCCAACTGAAACTGGAGCTGTGCCAGCATGCTGTTATTTTCCATAAGGCATGTTAGAAAATAGATGTATGTTTAATATGCTTGTGTTCAAAGATTTTTTTTAAAAATGTAGGTTGACTAAATGAAGGTGCTGCAGTCTTAGATACAGAGTTAGTAGGAAGTGTGATTTTTAATGTGTTTTGTCAACTACCTCATCACTACAAAAAAGAGCATGAGGTGGAGGCGTCTGAGATGTGAGTCCTGGGGGCTGGGGACAGACCTGGGAGAGGAAATTCACCTTCCCCCTGGGGTGTGAGGCTTTAAAACATTGTGCCAAGAAGTCATTCGTCTGGTTGGTTGCCTCAGTAGCTGAAATGCAAGCTTCATGTGAGGTCAGGTCATCTGCAGGTTGTTCCCTGTAAGCCCCGACTGGAAGTGGGATTTGGAAACGTTAGCTCAGGCTGTCCTCAGCTTCACATGCAGTTTCTCCATTTCTGTGCAGAAGTGGGAAATCATATACATATCTTATACATTCCTACACATCCTGAGTTTGTACTCAAGCCAGTGTAAAGTCTGCCTGGTAGTGTCCCTTCCTCCTGAGGGGTTTGGTTTGTAATTGCTCTGTAGAGCTGTGACAGAGAGACAGCTCAGGGGAGAAGCCACTGGAACTGGGACTGGAGCAGCTTTTACTCATGGTTTAATCCTTGCTTCTCCTCTGCCTTCAGTAAACCCCCATCTCCACATCTCTCTCCACTTCCTGTGTGCTTCTGGACATTCATCTCTATACGTCATGGTCCACACATACTAAACTTTCCAAATCTCAGCAGACTGAAGCATTGTCCTTCTTGAAGCTCCTTGGCATATCTTCCTTGTCTACCAGCCTTCCTGGAAATAGTCCTGGAGTTCACTGGTCACAGTCTTGAAGCAATACTTGATGTCACAGACACCAGATGAAATGAGCATACCCAACACACCCACACTTCCACTGGAATTCTAGTTTACAGCTCATTTCATCAGCAACTTAACAAAAATCAAGGAGGCTTTCTTATAGCTTATTTGCAAAATATACAAGTCTGACAATGGAAAAAATAAAAAAGCAAATTTTGACATTTCCCTTTAATTTCATTTGAATTTACGTTATAATCCTTGCATCATCCCTTCCACTGGATGCAGATTTCTTCTGAGTTACTGAACCTTCCTTCTGCACTGTTTTTCATTCTTTTCTGATTGATCTTGCAGCTGAAGAGCACCTTAGTGACACAAAGAAACCCGACAGCCCAAATTTCGTGTGCTGTAGTGTTAGAGCAGGTGCAGACATGATGGCCTGCAGCAGAAGCAAAGCAGTGTTTTCAGGGTTTCCTCTCATACTGTTTATGTTTAGCTCCTGGATTTATTTGAGACATTTAACCTACAGAGTCTTCTACAATTCTCTGAAGTAAGGCTTGCATGCATGTAAGTTTCTCTAAATTTGATTATCTCCATAGATATTAAAACTTAAATTTTAAAAGTATGTACTTTCTGGGAAAGTTTCACACCTGGAAACTATATTTGTGCAGGAGGATCATTTGGGATTGTCTTTTGCACTCCAGTAAGGCATATTCAGATGTCCAGTCCTCAGAGACCTACCTAAATATGGCTGTATATGTTACTATTAGTTCCCTCACTCCTTAGCACAAAACCCCAAAAATTATAAACAAGTGGATAGTCTATTAAATCATTTTTTTAGAAGGATTTCTAGTTAGTAAGACTAATATATCATTAAAGTCCACAGGTGAGGTTACCCTGCTTGTGCTATTTCAAACAGGGGGAGTTTTCTGTTGGAAAACATAAATAAAATTAGAATTTCAGTTAACAATTTATGCGTTTTTATTTACAAGAAACGCATTAAAAGGAATAATACTCCACTGAGTTTGTTTAAAGAGGAAGTAAAACAAAAACATGAATGAATTAATTAACATTTTCATATGTCAGATTCATCAGGTAAGTACTGGAAATAATTTTTATTTGAAAAATTAGTCATGCTTTTTGTGTATTAACTGTTCAAAAAGTTACAATTTTGATGATTGCTTACTTGTAACAGTTTTTAAATGAGAATCTATATTGAATAAACACTGATAAAATGTCTTTTCTTTCTCTTTTTCAGACCTTTATAGTATTGAATAAAGGGAAGGCAATCTTCCGATTCAGTGCCACCTCTGCCCTGTACATTTTAACTCCCTTCAACCCTCTTAGAAAAATAGCTATTAAAATTTTGGTACATTCATATCCTTTCTTAGTGGTTGTTCAAAACATTACCCACTGAAATTAAGCAAACATATAACTATTTCATCCTAAATGAAGGTTCGAGGTCCTTGTGGGGCCATCCTGAAGATCAGCTTCCCAGCCTGCTGCAGCAGTGTGCCTGGAAGCCTGGCTCGTGCATGCTGATTCTCACATCCCAAACCCTCCCATTTGCACCACGAGCCTCTGCCAAATTTAATGCATTGCCAGAAAGCATAGGCAGCATTCCTGCAGGCGGCTTGCAAAGCATCTGCACATGCAGGTGGTGGACAGATTGGGGGAACATAACTGATGGGATGTGCACGGGGTGAAGTTTTAGACTGACATGGGGGATTGCTGCCTGATGGTCATGACAGGTTGATGGGAATTTCCTGTGTGTGATGTTTTGGTGCAGTTGTTTTTTTTTACAGAACCTCAGGACTGGGAAATGTAGTTGCCAAATGAACATTTCAGTGTGACAGTAAGACTTTTAACATTGAACAAGTAATCTCATTATTAGAGACTGCTGGCAGAATTTCTAGGTCTTTGCAAGAAGTAAGAAACAAGGCTGATGGTTGCTGGCTCAGAATACCTTTTACTCTGAGCTCCTGGGAATTTAAAGCAGTGGGAGAGGGGGAAGAATGTGTCTGGAGAGGAGTCAGGGAGCATTTGGGGACAGTAGCTCAGGGACCTGACAGAGACCTGCAGACAGTGGTGGTGATGGTGAGAAAAGAGCCGGATACTGTCGGATTGCAGCCTCCCATGAATGCTCATCCATTCACATGACTGGTTCACAATCCCTTCCAACACTGCATCTGGCTGGGTTGTGGGTAATGCTTTCCACTGCCATACTGCTTACTGAGTTTGGTCTTGGTTTTAGGTTTCTCCTAATTGTGTTCAAAGAGTATTCAACTGGTCTTGATGACAGGATGAACAAAAGAAATTACAATAGACAATATGTAATTTCAGTATTTTTCCTTCTATCTATTAACTGATTGTGTAATTTAAATCTATTGTAGAAAGAGGTTTTCTTTCAGTGTATGGACTGATTTCTTTTTACAACCAGCTAACTATAGGAGGAGTTATTTTTAGATATAGACATAGGATTTTTTTAAAATCTAAAACATAAGGATAGATATGCATGTTCTGTAATTTTCTTTTTATTTTTTAGTATTATTATTCATTCTAATACAAACACTACAAATATGAAAGTGTTTTAACTAAGAACCATTAAATATGTTCCTTTTTGCAGTTCAAATTTCAGCTGCTTATACAAGATTACCTACCTATACAAAAAAAGATTAGGGGTAAAATAGATTATTATTTTTAATAAACCTCTGATTTTATCAATAAACTCTACTTCCTCCACATTTTGTGGCCAGTGTTTGGCATTTTGGCCTTTGTAACAGAAACGTGCCTTTCACTTACAGTGTGAAAGACAAGTGTTGAGCACAGTGAAACTGGCACATTGGTTGGAAAACCTTCATCTGTCTGTCCTCCAGATTCCCTGAACCTCTGCATAGGGTGCTCTGATCACATGTGCCCAGCCAGGCGAGCAGATGTTGCTGCCCTGCAGAGAAACAGAGTGTGTCTCTTTCCAGTTTTCCAGAGTGTGCTCACAGGCTTTCCCTGTAATTCTTCCCACTGCCAGCACCTCTTGTAATACTGGATGCAGCTACTGCTAACAGTGAGGCTTTCTTTCTGCTGACTCATCTCCCGGCAGTCTTTTTTTTTTTTTTTTCCCTTTTGCCTGCCTGACTCGACTTAATATAGAACATGGAACTGAGGGGGCAACACAAGAGTGATGGGAGATGGCCAGGCTTTGGCAATTAATAAAAAAGAATGAAAAGGTGAGAATAAGTAGAGTGTTGAGCAGTCAAAAACAGGGAGGTGGCAGTGACTGGAGCTGCAGAGTGTTACGGAATGTTAGAAAGAATTGGGGAGGTGCTCTAGAGAAAATGTGTGAGTACCCCAGTGCAAGGCTCTTCAAGCCAAAATTACAGTATTCCTCAGTGTGGCCTGACTGCCAGAAGGTATCTGTGAAACCAGTTGGCAATGTTTGGTTTTTTTCCAATTGTTTCATCTTCCACCAATCCACACAGGCGATAAGAGACTTCAGCTGCTCCTGTAATTGCTTAGCTTGAGGCTGTGTGGTGCCTCTGCTTGCCTATTTGGGAAGAGCATGAAAAAATCAGTACATTTCCGTGAAGAAATCATCACAGATCAGAATTTTTTGCCTATGTGTACAGCTGAATTATAGGACATAAAATAGTAAATGAAGGGAGAATTGAGCTTGTAAATCGGTCACTCAAAATGTGGGAGAGGACAGAAGAGATGCACAGACATTGAAGGTGTCAGTTATGTTTGAGATTCCTGTAAGAGAAATGGTCAGAGTTTATATTTTAGAAATATAAATATAATAATATAAGTATGTTAGCCATTTCTGAGCACCTGCTTCCTTTCAGAATGAACAGCACTTTGTCCCTGCAGCTCCCAGACATGGTGAGTTTTGTACAGAGTGAGCAACGTGCCAGGACCTACCTGTGGCCCTTTTTGGGAATGGTACCATGACACTGAGCTGAAAGCACACAACACCCTGCACAGGGCTGAAACCTCAGCTCTTCTAAGGGCACACTGCACTTCTCTAACTCTTTCATGAGATGACTGAAACTGCAGCCAGGCATCTGCAAGGTGGATTCCAAAATGGATTCTCTATATTTAAAGGAATTTCCCAATTAAATTAAAACAGGCTCTTTAGACCTGTCTGTGGACTGTGATGACAAATGCTGTAAGGCATTCTAGTAATTTATTCTAAGGCACTGAATGATTTTTGCTCTTACAGAGCCTTCAAAATTAATTAAGTCACTTACTGAAATACACCACAATATCCAGTGCTGGATCAGGCATTAGGCAAAGGTCACACACCTGTCTATGGGAATCAGGCAGCTAAATCCTTCCCTGTGATTTCAGTGTTTATTGAAAAGGTATGCTTATGCTTGCATTTTTCAGCTGCTGTAAGCAATGATCTTAACGATGGCACCAATTTTCTGAGAAGTTTAGACCGTGGTGCTGCTTCTCTTATTCCTCCTTCACCTAGAGTGAAGGGTTGGGTTTTTGGTTTGGGTTTTGTGGTGGTGGTTGATTGGTTTGTTTTGGTTTTTGTTTCATTTTGGTTTTGTCGATGGTATAAAAATATACCCAAAACAACCAAATGCTATCTACTTGATTAAAAAAAAAAAAAAAAAAATTCTGGGCTCTCAGGTACAAGTTTAGCTGTAAATAACTTTCTTTAGTTTAAACTGTGGTGATGCAAGTACTTTTAAGGAATGCATAATTCAAAGAGATGACTAGAGGAAAAATAAGTTAACCGTTTGGTATAAATGTGTGGCAGAGCTTACTTTTTGCTGCCATCATGTGGCCATTTTGAGTCAGGTTTTCGTCTAGTTTGGTTACTTCAGTATTTCCAAATGTTAGAATTGTCACAAAAAGGGAAGAACTGCTCTGCCTGAAGAGGCAATCATCTGGTGGACAAAGAACATGGCATTGAGTGTCATGAAGATGCAGTGGATTGTCCCAACTCCTTTGAACCAGCCCCTCTGAGATGTTAGTCTGGGTTTCATAGTCCCAGAGAACCTAAATGTTCCTTGCTGGAACTTCAGATAAAAATTCATTTCCATTCTAATTTTCACCAGTTTTCTGGGCTTTCCAAGCAATTGACCACACTTATTGAAACATTTTCAAATTATAATATTGGTAGAAACTGATGTGCTGCTTTTAATGCTAATGTTTTGAGAGAGCTGTAATGCTGGAAAACTATTTACATTAGTCTGTGAGCTCTCTGTGGATTTCTGTTTCACTGACTGAAACTAGATGAACCTACTGCTCATCTAGTGTTAGGGAAACATGGAATGCACTCACCTGAGCAGTTGAAAACTGTATTCTATGTTTTATTCTGTGTTTTTGACAGACTGGCTGTGCTGGGTGCTGGAATGGCACTGACTCAGCTCAGCTCTGGCTCTGGGTAAATAGCAAAACCTTTTTTACCTTGCATATGCTAGCTCTTGGGTTTAGTACCATGACTGTAGAAGTTAAAGACTAACACTTACTCAGTTATGCCAGGTACTTATGTATATTCTTGCAAGTTATTTTGGTTTTGGCAATTGCTCGACTCATGTTACCTCCCAGGGTGTGAGAGCCATCTCCTTTCAGTACCAGCTGAAAACAAGACATGAGGACACCAACAAAGCAACATCAGAGTGTCAACAAATCAAGACAAATATTAAAGTCTAATGTACTAAAGTGAAAAATATGAGGTTAAGCAAAATTTATGTCAATGTTTACCAAAGTCTAAAAGTTTTGTGGAAGTGGCAATATTTTACTGTACTGAAGTCATGACTGATGTGATGTAGTGTGAATAACTACTGTTTTCCTTAACCTTACCTACATTATTCAGCATGCTTATCATGTGCACTATTTTGACCAACTGTGTATTTATGACCATGAGTAACCCTCCAGACTGGACAAAGAATGTAGAGTAAGTTGCACGTTGTTTCATTCTGTCTTTGTCTGTTCCTCTAAGAGTTAGCACACCAGTAACTGCAGCTCAAGATGTGCTAGCAGGAGCTGTCATGAGGCACTGTGACTGTTTCCTCTCTAAACTACGTAGAAATATTGAACAATTATTTGAATCTCATTCTAGTAGAACAGTTGGGTAGAAGAACCATGAAAATTGTTTACAGATAGTATTGTACTGAGATTCCACTAGTTTTCTCCATGATTTAGCACCTACCCAATGTTTTTACCCTTCCTTACACCACTGCATCAGTAGCAGAACCATGGGCACCTGTATGTACATGTCAGTTAAGAACAACATAGAAGCAAAAGTATTTCTAAAGTGAGAATGAGGATTCAGTGCATTCTTGCATCCTTCCCTCTCTAGAGCCAATACCAGGTGGTTTACATGTTAGTGATTCAGACAGTATCCAGTAACTTATGCTCACAGCTTTCTTGCTTAACAGTAAGGGACCTAGTACTGCATACTTTTAAACTGAATGTCACCAATAAATTTTAATATGTTATGTATTTGATGGATTTATTTATTTTAGTTTATATACAAGACCAGGACTGCTGAACTTCAACAGCATGTCACAGTTAATGCATGTAAATACACAAGTATCTCTGATTCATATTATGCATTTTAGAAGAAACTGCTTATTTACTGTATGTCTTCTCCAGTTGTGAAAAAAAAAACCTTTCATTTGATCATCAAATTTATGTCAGAATACCAATGTAAAATGTTACTACTTATTTTGATTAAATTTTTCCATATTTTTCAGGTATACGTTCACTGGCATTTACACGTTTGAGTCACTAATAAAAATCATTGCAAGGGGCTTTTGCTTAGAAGATTTTACTTTTCTTCGAGATCCATGGAACTGGCTTGATTTCACTGTCATTACCTTTGCGTAAGTTCTTGTTTTTTGCTATTTCTTGGAAAGAGAAGGGCAAAAAGGGCATGAAATTAGTATCGATATATATCAATTTTGTTAAATGGAAGTTCTTTTATGGACTTACTTTTCTCTAAAACAATTTTCACATTCAAAAATGCATATTTTGATGTAAACATAAAACTGCAGAAGCCATTAGTACAGCTAGTATTAGAGAGGCTAATTTCATGTCCTGCTTTTTTTTTCTGAGCAGAAAAGGAGCTTCCCTTTGACTTCATTCTCCGAACTTACCAATCTAGTCTAGATAAATTTTAGGCTTTCAAAGTATAATCAGTGCGATTCACTTCAGAGACATTTAATTTAACTGAAGGCTCTGAAAGTATATTAATGCAAGGCAAACTGCAGTGAAAGGTAAACCTCTGACTGTTGCTATTTAAGTTTTTGCATAAAACGCCAAAGCGGTCTTGATGAAAGACCCAAGTAAGTAGCATAAACTTTGCCTAAATTCTGAATAACTGTGATTTAATCCTACAGGTATGTAACAGAATTTGTAAACCTAGGCAATCTTTCAGCTCTTCGAACTTTCAGAGTATTGAGAGCTTTGAAAACTATTTCTGTAATTCCAGGTAAGAAGTAACTGGTGTAAGGTGTTAGGCCCCTCGTATCTCCCAACTGTTCCTTTTTATCCTGTCATTGTGTTTGTGTGTGAACTCCCCTATTACAGATATGTGACAGAGTTTGTGGACCTGGGCAATGTCTCAGCGTTGAGAACATTCAGAGTTCTCCGAGCTTTGAAAACAATATCAGTCATTCCAGGTGAGAGCCAGGTTAAACACTGAGGCTGACTTTAATTCACTGAAATGGAATTCATCTTTTTTAAATATGTCGTATTTCTTTCTACAAAAAAGCAGGAATCAGAAGGTATCAGAATTCACTGAAATCTCTGATTCATTGCTTTTGAAAATGAGCACTTTCCTTTTGAAATCAGCCTTTGAGTTTAACAGATTCTTGCATGAGACATTGCAGTACACAGTGTGTGTGGTTTGCATCGTATGACGTCCAGCTTTCTTCTCCACATTCAATGAGTATTAGTAGCCCTGAAGTTTTCTTACCCATGTTTATCCTACCTACATGATGTTATGTGGTGTTTGTTGTGAATATTTGTGTCTAAAAAATAAAAGTGTTTGAAATTTTGACTTACTAAGAAGATGAAGGAATAAGATAATAAAGAATAGCATGGGTGTTGCATGGGGGATTTATTATCTTAAAAAGCTACAATTTTCCAAACCATTTCCAGTTTTATAGCATTAAATTTGAATCCTATTTATTGTTGAACAGGCTTTTTTACTACTGTCTTCTAAATCTAGTATGTTATAAAACTGATAGTAGTAAAGGTTTGGAGCAAGATGTATTGACAAATGAAAAGAGAGAAGACATTTATGTGGGATTAATGTACAGCATGAATAAAAAATAGTTGTTTGTTTTATCATTCAAACAATTGTTTTGAAATATATGCAACTCATTCCACTCACTGTTTCAAATGGACATAAATTTCAGCTATTTATTCATTTTCACAAGTGAAAAATCTCTTCACAAAAGTGTTGTTTCACAGACATTACAATCATGTATTTGGGCTTCTGCATGAAATCTGTAACTGTACTGGGAGACACTGCCATATTTGTGCTTTGAAAAAGTTTCCAACATCAGAATAAAAATTCTTTTCCATTTGCAGGCCTGAAGACTATTGTGGGAGCCCTGATTCAGTCTGTGAAGAAGCTCTCAGATGTGATGATCCTGACTGTGTTTTGTCTGAGTGTATTTGCACTGATAGGGCTGCAGCTGTTCATGGGCAACTTGAGGAATAAATGCCTGCAGTGGCCTCCAGAAAATTTTACTTTGGAAACAAATATTACTTCCCAGCTAAACAGTACCATAGGTGAAAATGGTACATTGGTTAATTCAACAGTGACTCTGTTTGACTGGAAGGGGTACATTGAAGATGAAAGTAAGTATTGTCTGCAGAATTCTCACTGATGTGTTTTGTGGCTGACCCAGTTCTTAGAAGGAAGGAGGGGAAAGAATGATACATTTAGTTAAGACAGAATAGAAGTGTTTTCTCTCTCATAGGTTTGCTCTAAAGGCCTGCATGGAAGAGAGAACAAGGGACATGGTCTTGCTACTTGATATAGCTCTTTTTCTCAGCTCCATCTGCCAAATTCACATCTCCCCTGAGATAGGAGTCCTAAAATTACTTAATAGTCTTAAACATTTTCCATTCTGTTATGCAAAGCAAGATGAGCAGCAGCATTCTGTGTCCTTTCTGGCAGATATCAGAAGTCTCTGATATGCAGTGAGAAGTCCAGTGATGAAGTACTCGGTATTTTCACCATCCATTCATTCTTGTGTCTTATTATTGTTATTATTATTATTACTATTATTGAGGGGGGTTGAGGTCTAACAGATTTGTCTGCTAAAATTAATGCTTATTGTTCTCATAAACTGCAACACAGGCATCAAAACCAAATTATTCCCTATAATTAATCACAGTTTCTGAAGTTTTTAGAGACTATTCTCATTTTTTCATGCCCTGTTCTCTCTTCTTTCAGTCTTCTTGTACGCTAGACAACACAGGTCATTAACCATTTTCTCCTACAATGTATTTTCTAGATGTTGATCTCTCCTCTGGATCCTTTCTTTTTCATAAGCATGCTTCTTAAAGTGCAGTACCCACTTATAGGCATTTCTACTCCACACAGGGCGTACTAAGTAGGGAAGAAGTGGTAGCATAGTGACTTATCCTTCTATTTTATATATCCTATAGAGCTTGCTGTTGTCTGCAATTGTAGTATTGTTCTGCCTTTAGTCTACCCACTCCTGAATCAGTTTATTGTTCCAGCCTGAACAGCACCCTTTTTTTTAAAACCATCTCTCCAGCTGTCCTGAACCTTTGAAAATTTAATTGTTTCCTCAAACTCCCCACCATCCTTATTGTTGTAATTTCCCAGTTTGGTAAGTGTTCTTCCATCATCTAGATTAGTCAAAACCTTTAATAGCAGCAACCTCAGACAAGCTTCTTCAGACATTGTTTTAATGCATTTTTCCGCTTTGAAAATTTCCCAAAGTATGAATTTTCCACCAGTTTTGCTGATGCAGAGCAGTCTGGCAAACTGAGAGTAGGTAAAGAAAGGCATTCCAGTACAGTTAAATGTGAGGGGACAAACCTATGCTCCCTATCAAAAAATGAGTGCTCACAGTTCATGTTGAGACAGGTTTGCATAAAGACTGTAGGGGATGCCATACATCATCTCTAACAGTGAAAGTTACTTTTAGAGTAAATTAAGAACTAAAGGGGAGAGAGAGATAGAAAAAAGAAAAGGGGAAAGAGATCACAGTGACCAGCTGCAAAGAGAAGTCGTGGGGTCTCCAGGTGAGTCTCCTCACCTGGGTATCCTTCCCAGTGCAGCAGTGACACTTTTCCCATAGCAGCTCTGTGATTTTCATTAGCATCTCCTCAAGTTCCCTACAGCTTGCTCCTTCTTACAGTGCTATTAGCACTAATTGGAGTGCCCTTTGATCAGAGTGGGTGCTGCACGGCTGTTGGTTTTTAAGCTTGTACATGCACGTTATTAGGTCACCTAAAATAAACCAAAAGCTACAAGCAAAGAGTGAGAAAAATGGGGAGAAAGAAGGGTGGATCTCACAGCAGAGACAATTGCTTCCTGTGAGCACCTGCTGTTGCAATAGAGTGTTTGCAAGTGTAATGTACCGAGAATAAAAGCAACATGAACAACACGAGGACAAAGGAAAAATAGTGCCACAGAGGCTCTGGAAAACACTGCACCAGCAGCTTATGTTCAAGGCTGCAGGAAAACTGAAAGGCAGGATAAAGAAGTGCAGTTGGAAAGCCCTTAACAATAGAGAGGCTGAGGCACCTAAGGCACTCCGGGGCAGCCAGGACTGACTAATTAAGGCTAAAACTCTGCAGCCAAAAAGCTAAATAATATCCTGTTCACATAAATAAATTATTGATCAGGAAGACAGAATTACTCCTGCATTTAGCACTACTGCAATTGCTACTGGAATACTATATAAAGTTCAATTTAGATAGAAAGTTGAAAAAATTGAGGAAGTTCAAAAAAGAGCAGAATGATTAAAGGGTTGGAAAACATGCTTTATACCAAGATAGACCAGGAGCTCAGCCTACTTAGCATATCAAAGAAAAGGTTTAAGGGGTGATTTGATCACAGTTAAAAAAAAAACCCATGGGGAACAGAATTTTCATCCTAGACATATCTTTGATCTAGCAGGCAGAGATATAACAGGTTCAATAGCTGCAAGTCAAAGCCAGACAAATTTTGAATAGAAGTGAGACAGCTTCTAACTGTGATCACACAGCTAATCAATGACTATGATGGATTTCCATCTGAATTTCTTAAACCAATCTTTTGGTGAAACTCAATTTACTTGAACATGTGAATTCATGGAGATCCCATGCTATGGGGTATAGCAAAGTCTAAGCAGCCTCCTAATGAAGACCTAGACTTCAAGGCCGAACTTAATTTCCTGACTTTTTAACAAAGAATTTATAAACTCAAGTTCTGATTTCATTTGACTTAAAGAAGACCTGAAGCCCCCTGAAAACAAAGCTCAATTGAATTAGTTCCAGGAAGTACTTTATTGAATGACTACATGAGCCCTTGGTATATTTACAGGATTTCGTATGTATTATGAAATTTATAATGAAATTAAAAGTATTTTTATGAAGTTAATAAGGTTGTCCTTGCTTACCAGCAGTTTCTAAGAGAAAAATTATCTTCTTACAGCTTCCTGCTCTCTTTTTGCATGTGGGCAGGCAGACAAGATACAAAAACCTGCTGCTTCACAGGGCAATGAGAATTGCTTTCCCTGGAGCTCAGAGCAGTGCAATAGCAGTGTCTTTTGTAAGAATTATTGCAGTTATTATGCCTTTAGCTGTGTATACTATGCTGGAAAAGGCGTGTAAGCCCTAATTTTACCACCAAGCTTATTTTTGGAGACACCATTGAGAGGGTCGTTATGTAAGCATTCCTGGCATTAATGAATCAAGCGTGCTTTTTTTTTCCTTTTTCTTTTTCCAAGATTAGAATTCTGATAAACTTAGTTCCAGATAAGATGAGGTTTATCTTAATAAGCTTTCCACAAGCAATTTTATTCTGAGAAAAAACATCTCACAATCTATTTTGTGAAATAACAATTATTCTCTGTGCTTCTCATGTTATACCCTATGCTTACTCAAACAGCTTTCATCTTGCTTGAAGTAAAGCACTCACCTACCAGGGAGCTTTTCCCATTTTCCAATCTATTAAAGAGGAGCCAAACACACATCATTGGTGTAGTAAGGAATTTTTCATGTTACTTTGGTAAAACACAATTCAAAGTTTTGATCTAGATAGGGGCACATGCCTCTACTGCTCATCCTGTGTGTTATAAAAATTTTCCTATCATGCTAATACTTTGAGCACTTGCCCAAGTGTATCAGTGCACTCAGAGAAAGCCTGTGTGGCTCTTGTTTCGTGTAGCTGGCAAGTGGAGCAGCCTTGCAGGGCACATCTTGTCTGAGGCACAGAACCTGCATGCAGACCTGTTGTAGCAGCTCAGCTCAGCTGGTGCCGCACTGATCAGGACTGACTGCTCCGTGTAAACTATATCAAAGCAGGTTTGCATTCTTCCCAACCAGCTGTTATGTTCCAACATGCTTTATTCGTGATTAGCTGACATAATGCAGAATAAGATTTGCTTCCTAAGGGTCAGCTGTGGCCAGCATCCTGTCAGCTTTCTGTTCACAGCTGTGTTTCAGCACTGAGCAGCTCTGCAATGCACACCAGCCCAGAGCGACAGCAGCCACACACAGGGCTGTGCACTGCACCCAGCACAGGAGATTGTTCCCTCTGAGATGCAGATATATCACTAGACAGTGAACATGAGTCCTTCACAGAGTGTCAGAACAAGGTCTCATTTTTCCAAACGGTGAATTTTGCTCACAGGATGGAGTGATGCAGCTGACCCGGGTACTGTGTCCCTTCTTGCTGAGTCAGCAGCTTGTGACACCTCCTCAGACTCAGAATTCGTTACTGTCTGTAGTAGCCTGGCTTGGGCAGCACAGGCAGAGTCAAGTTCAAACTCACTTGCACTCTAACAGGACAGTTCAATGGAAAAGAAGTCCATTGTGGGGTTTAAATCTTCTCAGGAAGCAAAAAAGGTACCACCTTAATTCTGAAGGTGTTGCACTTCAGAAGTATTGGAGCTCAGAGGAGCATCACCATGTCCCTGCCCTGTCCTTACAGACAGCCTGGGGCAATGCTTTTGCATTCCATCAGAATTGGACACGTGGTCTGATCCTGTATAAAAAACATCCTTATGCCCTGTGACCAAATGGGAGATTGTTATTACAGGAGAAGCACGTCCTGTGATAATTCTTCCAAAAATCAAGACTTTAGCAATCAAGACTGTAGGCATCTGCTCTGAGGGGAAAAAGAAAAACACTTCTCAAGATACAGTCAAAATGAATCTTAATAAGCACAAATTTTTGCTCATCTCTTTGTTCTTGTAAGAAGAGATAGGTCAATGTCTTTGTTATTTAAACCATCTAAAATGTCCTTTAACTACGGCATTACTGTAGAGACTATGGGATGGTTGGTTACAGGGCGATTTGATGGAACTGACCCAATTTATTTTCCTAAGGTGTTCAATAATTTTGTCATGTACTTTTAAAATCTTTCTTACAGACGTTGTGACTGCTGCAGTAATTATGTCTGAGTTAAATTTAGGTGTATGCCAGGGCCTTCATACAGTCAGTGGGCTACAACTGCAGTGTGTGCACACCCATAACCATCAGAGCAGCTGGGTGGGTTTTTGCAGAGTTTACATATTAGATAACAAGTGCTTGTAAGCAACAAACTGGAATCCCTGGAAATACTGATCAGAAAGTTTTAAATAAATTATAAAAATTATTTTTAGATAGACTGTAATTATTTTGATAAACAACTGTACAATATTATTTCACAAAGTGTGATTTAGTTCAGTGATCAGACAGAAGGGAGAATCTACATCCAGAAGCATTTGACAGAATTTTTAGTGCATTTTGACATTTTAACAGTAAGTGCTATGAGCAACACTGCTTAATGAAATTAATAATGTCATTTACTCTAAAGTTGTTGTCCTGCTGAGAAAATAATACTACTTGTTTAAAATTGGATCAGAAATCACCTTAAAACTTCTAGAGTGAAAATATTTACTAGAGATTTAAGATAATGGCTATATTTGGAATTTTAAAATTTTTTATAATTCTTTTCTAAACAGGTCATTTTTATTTTCTGGAAGGGCAAAATGATGCTCTGCTTTGTGGAAATAGTTCTGATGCTGGGTAAGACTGAATTTCATCATATTATTGCACCATGCAGAAATTAGATCCACATTCCGTAGATGTGCAGTTGGAGCAGGGCTGTATTTTGAGTGACCACTTCCTTTGACATAGGGAAGGCTTTTACACTGTGCTTAGGATCTGTGCTCCTGATCAGAGCTCAGAAGATTGGTCAGATAAACTGAGTCCTTGCATGGTGAATGAGTAATTTAGTATTACCATAGCTCCTGCCTCATGGATTAGTAACGGGAACAGCAATACATGATGGGAAAACCTGGCAAAGCACGTTATTTTGCAGTTCTGGCTGCACGTATGAGTACACCAATATCCAGATGATAATATTAAAATGACCAAATAGGTAATGTCCAGTTTGTCTTTGTAGGCAGTGCCCAGAAGGATATACTTGCGTGAAAGCTGGCAGAAACCCCAATTATGGGTACACAAGTTTTGACACCTTCAGCTGGGCCTTCTTGTCACTGTTTCGGCTGATGACTCAGGACTTCTGGGAAAACCTCTATCAGCTGGTGAGAATTGTTTTATGAAAATACACTAAATATGTTTGTATCAGTGATGCAAGAGGACTAGAGTCAATTTCCTTATCTTGATTTTAACAGTACGAAAAACAGAACTTCTGTTAACCTATTCTTGCTTGTAAATGTATTATTATTTCCAGAC
This sequence comes from Daphoenositta chrysoptera, assembly GCA_013397915.1. Taxonomy (NCBI): domain Eukaryota; kingdom Metazoa; phylum Chordata; class Aves; order Passeriformes; genus Daphoenositta; species Daphoenositta chrysoptera. The sequence continues at coordinate 1,327,619 of VZRO01003886.1, read as the reverse complement.
TCTGCGTGCTGCTGGGAAGACATACATGATATTTTTTGTTCTGGTGATTTTTCTGGGCTCCTTCTATCTGATAAACCTGATCCTGGCTGTGGTTGCCATGGCCTATGAAGAACAGAATCAAGCAACAATGGAAGAAGCAGAGCAGAAAGAAGCAGAATTTCAGCAAATGCTGGAACAACTGAAGAAGCAACAGGAAGCAGCACAGGTATAGTTTATAGTGTAGTAATGCAGGAGTGCAAGGAAGTGCTTTTACTAGATATATTCACCCTACACTTTCTGGATTTGGAAATGTAAAGCACCCTTTTGGTCTTTCAATGACAGAGCTAGCTCAGAGGTTTTCTATTCTGCACTGAAGACATGGAATTGTGAATAATTCAGCCACCAAGAAGGCATATTCAAAACTAGGTATAGGTTATTCATGATGTCCTTCTAGTCTAGTGTCATTAATACAATCTGTTAGACTTCTGCATTTAAAATTTACTCATGAAGGATGAGAGAAGTCCATGACCAACACGTATCTTAATAATAATTAGAAAAAAAAACCTAGGGAGAGGAAATCCTATAGAAAGTGCTAAGACCTGGGACATTTGAAGTAGAAATTATGTATAAGTAAATTAAAGAAAGGAAAACATTATGTTGTGTTTTGCTCAGTGACATAAATTCCTTCTCCATCATGGCAGGCAGCAGCGGTGACAGCAGCAGCAGTAACAGCATCTGCAGAGTCCAGGGAGCCCAGCGCTGCAGGAGAAGCAGGAGGGCTCTCAGAAAGTTCCTCAGATGCATCAAAATTGAGCTCAAAGAGTGCAAAAGAGAGGAGAAATAGAAGGAAAAAAAGGAAACAGAAAGAACAGTCTGGAGGAGAGGAAAAAGATGAAGATGAATTTCACAAGTCTGAATCAGAAGACAGCATCAGAAGGAAAGGTTTCCGATTGTCTATTGAAGGCAATAGACTGACATACGAAAAGAAGTATTCTTCTCCACATCAGGTATTGCCTGATTTTAGATATATTTTAGTAAAATCATATATCTAAAGCATCATAGGCTGTTTCAAAACTACTTTAGTCTTCCTAAAGTACAGTAGTGTGATGCCACTGCAGAAACAAAAGAAATACTAATACTTTCATAAACCTTAATTAGTGTTGCTAGTTTTTGAGAGGAAGTGCTCCAGTGGCCAGATTGCCTTGTAAAAAAAACCCCTAGAGTTAAATGTAACCTCATATCTCTGTTCTTCTAATAGGATTACTTAAAACTCATATTAAAATACTGTCTGATTGGTTATGTGGGGTTTCGTTCCTTTTAGCATGATTATATATTACCTAGACTTGTTAAAATGCTACAGTATTTTTCCATTACAATAGCCTCACATTTTCTTCCTGTTTCAAAGATGTTTGAACCAATGTTTGTTCACTATGGGCAAAATGCTTCATACTTGAAATAAAGTGCATAGCCTTCCTTTTTTTCTTGGTGGGAATTATGCAACTAATTATTTGTCAGCTTTAGATGAGAAAGGAGTGTTCAGCACTGGTTTTGTCCTAAGCATCCATGAACAGTGATACTTCTATCTGCAAAATATATATCTAATGAAATACATGCAAAACTTTCACAGCAGCATGTAGCTTCTGGGTAATATGGTTACTCTCATTTAAGAAAAAAGAAAACCTATGCTAATCTAATAACAGTGCTAAGTCTGAGGATTTCAGCAAATAATCGCATATTTTGTTTACCTGCAGTCTTTGCTGAGCATTCGTGGCTCCCTGTTTTCCCCAAGGCGCAACAGCAGAACGAGTCTTTTCAGCTTCAGAGGTCGAGCCAAGGATGTAGGATCAGAAAATGACTTTGCTGATGATGAGCACAGCACTTTTGAAGACAATGACAGCAGAAGAGATTCTCTCTTTGTGCCGCGCAGACACGGTGAACGGCGCAACAGCAACATTAGCCAGGCCAGTAGGTCATCCAGGATGCTGGCAGTGTTTCCAGTGAATGGGAAGATGCACAGCACCGTGGATTGCAATGGGGTGGTTTCCCTGGTTGGTGGACCATCTGTTCCTACATCGCCTGTTGGACAGCTTCTGCCAGAGGTGATAATAGATAAACCAGCTACTGATGACAATGTAAGAAAGTTTTAAATAGCTTAGGCATGGTGGCCTTTTCTTACTGCACCAGCCAGTGTTTTCTACAGAATGGAACCCTTGGCAATGCTTCCTGGTTGGTCAAGCTGTGAATGCTCCTGCATCTTGTAAAATCTTTAGTAAATACAACAGCTAAGATAGGTTTGCAACCTAACCATTTACTTACAAATATTCTCATACTAACAGATGCAAGCCGCAGTTTCCAAGTAATAAAATAATAACATACACATTCATAAAAATGCTATGCTTTACTGTATTACTGTGCCATACTTTCCTTTAGCAGATCTAAAGGTCCATCTAGCTATTGTAGTTGACATACAATGGAAAATATCATACAAAAATGTTATATAACTGCAATCAATATGATGCTGTACTACCACTATCAAAATTAGCATTATTAGTTAATTTTGATATCATTCTTCCTTATCAGCCTGGTTAAAAATGTAAGGAAGTTGTGAATTCCTTACTACCATTTATTTCTCATTCTTATAAATTTTCCATCCATTGCTGGTGGAGTATTGTAGTATAGACAAAATAGTTCATTGGAAGATCACAGTTCAATACATACTTCCAAATATGCAGATGTCTGTGTGAACATATGTGCAGCACAAATTGCTGCCATTCTCTTACTGTTTACAAGGTAAGAGAAAATGTCTCCAAAAAGTTCTTGCTTAGTCCAAATTTATCTACTCAGACTGCTAAAAATACTAGCATGAGGAAGCATGAGGAAGTCAGACTTTTCTTACTTGCTGCAGTTTGATTAGGGGAAAAGACTATTATGTTACAAACCCCAGAATATTCTGTTAGCAGGACCAAGGAAAAACATTACAGTTTGCAAAATGTTGTGCAATATTTTGAACTCAATCCTTTTCCATTTGTTTAAATGACTTTTCATGTCTTAATGGAAAAAGATGCAAAAGTTAAGTAAATAACCTCTCTCAATCCTGAACTGTAGGTACCTATGACCTAATGCCTTTCTAAAACTATTTAAAAGGCACTAAGAAGTAATAAAAGTCCGACATGATAAAATATGAAGTGCACGGAGCACGTGTCCAAGCTAAGACACCACTAACAGGCTTATGTAGTATTTGCTTATCTGGTTGTTTCTTCAACATGGTCTCACCTACTGTTGTTCTCTGTATAGGGCACCACTACAGAAACAGAAATGAGGAAGAGAATGTCAGGTTCTTTTCACGTTTCTATGGACTTCCTGGAAGATCCAGCTTTAAGGGAAAGAGCCATGAGTATTGCTAGCATCCTCACAAACACTGTGGAAGGTGTGTGCTATGCATAGCTCAATATTTAATCCTGTTTTTCCCATGGACTTCTGAAAATTTGAGTTGAAACTTGAAAACAGAATTAAAATAGCTCAAGTAACAGATAACATCCCACAAGCTGACACATACTTATCAGTAAATGCAAAGCTCTTTATTTATTATTATATAACTAAGCATTTAAATTATTACGTAAGGAAGCATTTCTATCTCATTGTTCTGTCACCATCTAACTCATGTGCATGGTCATAACAGAGTGGATGTTTATGTATAGTAATTAAAAATGTATTATTGGACAGAAAAAAGGCACTGAACATTTTTCAAACATATGCAACTATTGTTACAATATATACACATTTTTGCAGTTATATTTATTCAGTTACTCTTTAAAGCAATTCTAGGTGATCAAAATGGTTTTTCTCTTGAATTAGGAATGATAATTTTTACTTAAATACCTCAAATTTCAGAATAAAAATATTTACATACTAGAACAGTAGGTGGGAGAAACAAGTCGAAGTGTAATCAAGGAAAAATTAAATACGTAATACAAAGTGATGCATAAATTGATGCTCATTGGCATAGTGATTGGAATACAACGAAGTTGTGCTTGACAGATAAGATTTGAACATAGTAAATATATTTGATAGCAATTTTCAAAGACCTTCCTTAAAAGCCCTGTAGAATGGGGGCTTAAAGGAGGTTAATCAGTACCACTACAGACTGAAAATTTGACTGGTACATTCATACTGGAATGAGGAATGTTAGAGAAATCACATAGTTACATGTATAAACTTTCTTTTCCCCACAGAACTTGAAGAATCGAGACAGAAATGCCCCCCATGTTGGTATAAGTTTGCAAATATTTTCTTGATCTGGGACTGCAGTCCACATTGGTTAAAAGTTAAACATATTGTCAACTTAGTGGTAATGGACCCGTTTGTTGACTTGGCTATTACAATTTGCATTGTTTTAAATACACTCTTCATGGCTATGGAACATTATCCAATGACGGAAGAATTCAATAATGTTCTTTCAGTTGGAAATCTGGTAAGTCTGTTGGGTTTTTATGTTATGATTTAGAAGGAAATATGCCTGTAATAACTAAAAGAAGATGTTTTAACAGCTTTTCGGATATTTATTGGCCTCCTGATATAAGTATCAGAACATTTTTAGAAATTTGACTGTCAGCTCTGACTCATGTAGTGTAGGATACTGTAAAATCAATATACTGCTGTGTTCTGCAAAACCAAATTAAAAATTTACAAATTGGCTCCAATGCTACATTAAGTAAAGTCCATCTTAAGCAGAGTTTGATTTGTGTAACTACTAAACCAGAAAATGCATTGCTTCCGTGAAAGAGACACTATACAAATAAATGGTGTTAGTTTCTCAATCAATACAATACAAATCTTTAAATTATGAATGTATTTTTAATTGCCGTTTCCTGAGCAGAAATTTACAATAGCTAAAAGATCCCTTTAAAATAATTTCTAGAATTTTCTTCTGCAAAAGGCTTTATATAAGGATAAGTGGATTTTTTTCTTTCTGTTCTTTATGTGAAAAATATCCCGCAGTACTTTTACCTCTCCTATTTTTTATTGTTTTTATCCTCTGATAATTAGTAAGATATATTTTCCTTATGTTGTCAGCTGTATTTTCTTCCTTTCTCTCTGCTTCAAAAAGATAAATTATTAAAGATTTCATGAGTTAACTTTTTGTAGCTTTTATGCTTTTGAACTGACAGGTTTGATCACACAGAAGTATCTGCAGCTACAGTCCTACTTTATCTCTTACTTTAAGAATTGATTTCTTATAATGTGATTTTTAATAATCCTTGTTTTGTAATGAGGAACAAATAGATCATGTAAATAACTAGAGATTTAGGAGGAAGAATTATTAGAAAATTGTACAGCTGATTTTCATATACTTAAAATAAGGGAAATTCTGAACCTTTGTTTCCTAATAAAATGTAAAATCTTGTAGCATTTTATAGGTTTGTTTTCTAACCAAGAAAATTCCATATAAATCTTGGTGTACCTCTGACTACAAAGGGAGTGTGAGAGAACCTGTCTACAAGCACCACTTTCTTCCAGTTTTAGGCTCCCTGACACAAACCCCTTCTGCAATAGAGAGGCTCTTGCAGGTTGCCTGCTCCAGTAGTTCCACGTTAAAGCTCCTTGAAAACCTTCCTGTTCTGACTGTTACGAACCTAAGTCAGCATTTCAAACTGTATCATTCCTATGTCTTTCTCAGGGGTTCCAATCCTGTAGCTTAAGTATTGGTAACCTTTCCCTCTCTGGTGTTTGTATCTAGAGTGTATTTAAAGACTGTGGCAATCTATCTTGAGTATTGGTGTTCCTAGGCAGAGCAAGTCAGACTCTCCTTTCCTGTCTCCTGATTATCCCAGTTAGATTATTCTCTGTAGCTGTCCTATTTTCTGTTCATCTTGCTAGAAAATGGGTTATCAAAACAAAAAAACCAACAAAAAAACCCCAACAAAAATAAACAACAACAACAAAAAAAGAGAAAACATTTCAGAGCAGAGCTCAAGCAGTTTTTAACAGTGGCTTTAATACACTCCTGTCCTACAAGAAATTCTCCCAAGACTTCTCTCAAACCTACTCTGGGTCATTACTTCGGTGGGTCTTAAATATAATTCCTAATTCATTCAGCACAGCAACTCATGAGGAGAAACCACTACCAACAGTACTTGGTTTAAAATGCATTCTTAAATAAGCTTCCATTCCTGATATCAAAGTGATTGAGCCAACCAATTTTACTGAACTTACTGGGCACACCCAGGTAGAAGTTACTCAGCTTCAGGAAATTGTTGTATCTCAGTACTTGTATGTCAGTTGCTGTATCAACTGAGATACATTGTGATATACCATTTATTTATCTGGTGTAAATAATCACAGCTCTGCTGAACTGAATGGCAGGTCATAGCAGCCAAGAGCCCCCCTGCAGCCTTAGATTTGGCCTCATTTGTAATTTGCATACCAAGAAAGAATTATACTATATAATTTCTTGGCAAGCATCCTGGTTTATGTTCTGAAAATCAAATCTGGGATATTGTTCGTACAGTACATGAGAAAGACCATATCCTTATAGAGTTGAAATTGGATTTTAAATGCTATAAAACAGAAGTTTATGTAATTTGATTAGTAAAATATTTAATTAATAGAAAAATTACCTGGTTTGTATGACACTTATTAAGGGAATGTGGGCATAATAAATCACTACAGTAAATGTAACTATTTTTAAGTATCACTTTTGGATAAGATGTAGCTTGAATTAAAAACCTAGACAAAAGCTAGATCTGGAGTATTATGTATCACCATGAAATAACCAACTGCACTTTGAACTCAGGTCTTCACTGGAATCTTCACGGCGGAAATGTTTCTCAAGATAATTGCAATGGATCCTTACTATTATTTCCAGGAAGGCTGGAATATTTTTGATGGTTTTATTGTAACCCTTAGCTTGGTTGAACTTGGTCTTGCAGATGTGGAAGGACTATCAGTTCTTCGATCATTCAGATTGGTAAATATACTTCAATTGTGCTGATTTTTCCACGGGTCTTCATTAAAATTATTTTATTTTTGCCTTAAAAATTTGCTTGATGTGTGCTGTGATACTGATCTGATTCAAGTGTCACTAGCACAAATCCTTATTAACTGGGGTATCTTACCATCTTCAATTAGAATTGATAGGGATCCAGACAGACAGATAGCAGTTGGTGCCCTGGGCCTATTTCCCATGTATCCATTCTATATACACACTTTAAACATCCTGCTATGCAGAAATAAATTGACTCGCTATATGTATTATGCTCTGATTGGCATCACAGGAATAGATCTCTACAAATACTAGTTGAATGATGGTCCAGATTATTTTAACAGATGAATCCTAGATTTTAAGTTCCAATTAGTAGCTTCTTTGGCCTTCAGTAAAAGATATGCTTTGAGGATCTCAAAATACAATTTTACAGATTTTTCTTGAGGGAACCTTCCATCTTTGTGCTTTTAGACAAGATGATACCCTCTGAACACTCCTACTCAAGGCATATTTTGCAGTAATATCCTTCCAAAAATTAACTTTAAAATATCTTTCTGTCTCTGTTTTTCCTAACACTGTTTTTCTTTCCTTCCAGTTACGAGTTTTCAAGCTGGCAAAATCTTGGCCAACTCTAAATATGCTGATTAAGATTATTGGCAATTCTGTGGGAGCTCTGGGGAACCTGACCCTGGTGCTGGCCATCATTGTGTTCATTTTTGCTGTGGTTGGGATGCAGCTGTTTGGGAAAAGCTACAAGGAATGTGTCTGCAAGATCTCCAGTGACTGTGAACTTCCTCGCTGGCACATGCAAGATTTTTTCCACTCCTTTTTGATTGTATTCCGAGTGCTGTGTGGAGAATGGATAGAAACCATGTGGGACTGCATGGAGGTTGCAGGCCAAGCCATGTGCCTTACAGTCTTCATGATGGTCATGGTGATTGGAAACCTAGTGGTATGTAATCAAAGTGTTAACAAAAAAATGATCTGGCAATAGAGTGGTCTCAGCCCTAAAATGAACTGAAGTGCTCTGGCTCTGCTTCAACAAAGCACTTAAGCAGGTGGTTTCAAGCAATGCTTAAAGTTAAGCTTAAGAGCTTTTTTGGATAGAGAACAAAATATTCTGCAGTATCAAAATACTAAGAATGTCAGAGTGGGCTCTTAAGACTGTGATTAATTTCTCTTTTGGCCCTTTGCAAATATTTTGTGCTTTAAATAATTTTAGTTTATGGGCTCTTTATAAAACATTTGCTGTGGATTTTTTTTATTATTTATACCATATGATTAGTCACCTAAATAATCTAATTTCTGTAGTGTGATGGGATAAAATAAATTTTTTAATGATGCTGAACAGCAAATCTGATATCTCAATTTTTAGATTATAAGATGTGACACCAAAATATTTATATACTGTGGGGAATTAAAGACACATTTACGGATATTAGTCAGTTGTACAAATATTTTTGAATAGTGAACAGCACCTAAGCTAAATGAAATAAGCTTGGTTTTTACAGAGAAAAGAAAAAGTTTTGAGGGTACTTTTTTGGTTATTGTGAATTATTGGGATTTCAGTCTTTAATGTCAATAATAGGACATTTTAAAAGAAAATACATGTTATTTTTTGGAATAAAGTCTAGAACATCCTTTTTAAAAATTTTCTGCAGGTACTGAACCTATTTTTGGCCTTGCTCTTGAGCTCATTTAGTGCAGACAACCTTGCCGTGACAGACGATGATAATGAAATGAACAATCTCCAGATCGCTGTGGCAAGAATGCAGAAAGGCATAGATTATGTGAAGAGAAAAGCACGTGAATTCATCCAAAAAGCCTTTGTTAAAAAACAGAAAGCTTTAGATGAAATAAAGCCACTTGAAGATTTAAACAACAAAAATAGCTGTATTTCTAACCATACAACTGTGGAACTAAGCAAGGACCATGACTATATTAAAGATGCAAATGGAACCACCAGTGGTATAGGCACAGGGAGCAGTGTGGAAAAATACATAATTGATGAGAGTGATTACATGTCATTCATAAACAACCCAAGCCTCACTGTGACAGTGCCCATTGCTGTGGGTGAATCCGACTTTGAAAATCTAAACACAGAAGAATTTAGTAGTGAATCAGACCTGGAAGAAAGCAAAGAGGTATTTAGACATTTTTTGCAATTCTCTCTGATCTTTTGAGTGCCTTTGTTATGTGGGATTTTGTTTGATTGTTTGGGGTTTTTTTGTTTTACTTTTCATTAGCCAGTGTATTCAATTCTTGGTCGTTTGACACTTTGTAGATGGGCATAAATGAGTGTATAAAGGAGGACTTAATTCTTGATGAACAAAAGTGTGGGAAAGGGTTAAAAATTATAGCCCCCAAGAGGGGATAAGAGGCCAGGTAATGGGACACTCAACTAATCAATAAAAACTATGTATGGTCCATATGGCAGTTGCAACAGCTTGTAGAGGACAGTGCCCTAGCTGCAGTGTTATTCCACCAGAAACTTTTGTTTCCCTTCTGTAACAAGGGTCCCATGAGGAATGTGATACATCTTCTCTCTGCCTCTTGAAAAAGCAGATATAAACCAGAAAACATATAGATAGTTTATGTAACTCCTTTAGACATTCCTTTAGACATATGAATTCTTTTAAATTTTAAAATTGTCAGCTCTTCTAGACCCAGATTCCCATAAAAAGAAGTCTTAACCATAGACTCTCCCATACACTTCAAATTTACTTGGTTGTTAAAACTGAGTATTACCAACAGATGAAAATATCTACCATTGCTAAAGGAATGCTAGACCAGGCTATTGATATAAATCCTTTTTGAGAACTGTAATTTAAAAAAGCATATTAAGGCTATAACTGTTCCATTATGTGACTTTTTGTATGTGGCTATTTTAGCAAAATAATTTAAATTCATTTGATGACAGAATTTACAAAACAATTACCGCTTCAATGACTTACTTTGTTGCCATTTTAGTCAGAATAGAAAATCACCTTTCCAGACACTTAACAATAATAATTTTCTCACTTGAGAAACCTAGGCCTTTACCAGCTAATTCCCATTTTGGTAGCAATGCAGTTTCTTTATGGGATAGCTCACTTTCCCCCTTCTGTCCCACTGCTGTATTTCTAACAGTGCTTCAGACACGCCATTGTAGGGTAGCTGAATTCTTTGCCACTCTCCTTTCAGTGTGTATAAGAGCCCTCTAGTGCTCTCAAAAAAAATTCAGTGTTAAGCTAAGTGCAATTTTTGGATCTTCCTCCAAGAAAGGAGACCTGTACAAAACAGCCTCTCCCCACAGCAATTTATTTCAGAGACAGCATTGTTCCCATTTCACAGTTAGTATATGAAGCATTAATAACTCTTTTCTGTTAAATATTAGCTAAAATGTCTATAATTAGTTTCACTTACGCTTCTGAACCACTGCTACAATAAAGGTTCTAAAAATTTATTTCAGCACATTATGAAACTCGCCCAGCATGAAGAATTTCAAAATAAAACATTTAAACAAAGATCCTTTGGAGGAAAACAATGACTGTTCATCTACTCTCCACAACTACCTTCATGCTGGCCAGTCCAGTCTTCCAACCCATCACAGACAGCCAAATAGAGAGACACCACCTGGTTTACGACTGACCAACAGAGAATTGATCCTCTTTAGACATAGATCCAGTTTAGAAAAGCTTAGGAAAGCTGTCTGCCAGTGTGCTGCTACCTGTAGGAACAGGGTTACCTTTCATCCCATTGAAAAAGCACTATGACATTTCGGACTTATTACTACCACTGCTTTAATAAGTGTTTTGTTGTTAGTGTATGGGGGGGATTTTGTCTCAATATCAAAAGGCCTGTTGCCCCCTAGAATTGATGAACCCGAGAGGAGGTGGTAGCGAGGTGGGGATCAGTCTCTTTTCTCAAATAAGATGTGACAGGACGAGGAAATGGCCTCAAGTTGCACTAGGGGAAGTTTAGATTGGATATTGGGAAAAATTTCCTCACTGAAAGGATTGTCAAGCATTGGAATAGGCTGCCCAAAGAAATGGTTGAGTTGTCATACCTGAAGGTATTTAAAAGGTGTGGCAGCTGGGGACATGCTTAGTGGTGGTCTTGGTAGTCCTGAGTTTCTAGTTAGACAATCTATAAGATCTATATTGCAGTTGTTTCATTAGTTTGTTTAACCATACCTCTTTAAACCTCTATAAATATATTTTCTTCACAATTTTGCCCAAATTTTAGCCACAACACCAAAGAGCTAGATTGCAACAATGTTCCAGCTGCATGTTAAGCGTTACAACAGTTTTAGAATTTTTAGGATGAAAATTAGCTTAAGTGCATTTTTTTTTAAATTTGATTTCCACTTTATGCCCATCTCTCTTTATGCTCATCAAAATTTGTTGATAAAACACAGTCTGAATTTTTTATGGGCTTAAACTACCTCAGCTTAATTGTAACTAGATTCTGTTTCACTCTGAGCTAGACTTTCAGCAATTTTAATCTGGAATTACTAACCTCTGAAGTATGGCCTTCTCTGCTTTTGTCCCTCATTCCTCTGAGCTTCCACTTCATTTCTGTAGCTATTTTTAGACTCTTACCTGATTTTCAGTAGATGCTACAAATTCCTACATATTTGTTTAAGCTTCATTATTTCTATGTAGGTCAAGAGATCATTATGACTAATGGCTTGTTGTGGTCATAAATCCTCTCAGGTTTAGCATCATTACCCATATTTTTTCAGTTTAAAGCATAATTTTATTTTTAAGTCTGATCTATTACTGTTACACCTTCTATTTAATAGATTTGTACAGTGCAGGAGGAAAACCAGACTATATAAATTTCTCAAATGTTTATCAGCAATTTACTTATCCTGAAGTCTAGAACATTCAAAAACATTGTCTAATTTACTTATTCCAAAATCAAATAATATTGGCCTTAAAATTATTTACTGTGCATTTGTGATGCTTCTTTCCTTTACAGAAGTTAAATTCATCTAGTTCATCTGAAGGTAGCACAGTTGATATTGGACTTCCTGCAGAAGAACAACCAGAAGCTGAACCTGAAGAAGCCCAGGAGCCAGAGGCCTGCTTCACCGAAGGTATTTGGAACAAAAATACTAGTAATACTTATCAATAGAATTACAGAATAATTTTCTCTGTAGGTGAAGTATTAAGATTTATGAATCTTAGTATCCTTTAGTTAGTGTTTAAGCTCTGATTATTAGCAGTAGTACTTTTAGTCCATAATATATTATATGGACACTGATACCACAATTATACTATATATTGGATAAACAGCTAAGAAAACATTTTATCGGAAATGTATCTCTATTTTTAAAATAAGAAAAATATGGTATTGAAAGATTCATTTTAGTATGTTACTATACTTTTTGAGTTTAGTTACAATCTCTTAGATAATCAAATAACACACTAAGTGCTTTATAAAGCATACATTATTAAAACAGCTGTTTAGTGATAAATAAAAACTGCACCTAGATGGTCTTGTGCAAAATGCCAAATGAATCTTCTACAAATTGGCAAAAGGTGAAGGAAGAGCCTTTTATGCCACCTGGGGCAAGAACAGTCTCACCTGATGGACCCTGTCATCTTTCATTCTTCTTTCTATTGGCTCGCAATTCAATGAAATCACAATCTAGTCATAAATGTTTTTTCCAATGGCATTTCCTTGTACGAAACATCATGGATGTGTGCATGTGAAGGAGGTGGGGAAAGAAATAATTTTGAAACAGTAATGTAAAGATACAAATGCCATTTTTGGTATCTGTAAGCAAAGGTAGATTTAGACATTTTAGAATAAATGCTATTGTCAGGTTGGGTTATTTCTGGACATGATAGAAGATCAGTCTTTAGAAATTTACATTGAACTTGTAAGAGGTAGTACTCTAACAGTCTAGGATTTGTCAAGGAAGATACCATTATTTATAACTAGTATTTTTCTACATAAAAGTCAGCAGCTAAATCATAAAAGCTGAAATATACTAGGGGCACAAGTTAGAGAAATTAGCTGGTACTGAAAAGCCCACACCTCAGATAAGAGGCTTAGATCTTTTCATGCAATGAATGCTACATTGTCTGAATTGAGTATCCTGAACAAAAAAAGGTGCAGTTTAATATCATTTGCCCATATCTTACTACATAAACCTACCTGATGTTTGGATGAGTTTGTATATTTTAACACTTCCTTTGTATTCTGTAATTTGGCTTCCTGTTCCATGGGCTTTTGTCTTTTTGTTTGCACTGTATTGAGCACTTCTTGATAAATGACAAATACTTTCTTCTTGCTTGTTCATTAAATTGTAAATTCCAATTGTCTCAATGTTATTTCATTTTTCTTTGAAGAAAAAGAAGGTTATCTAGGTGAAAATTTATTGAGTTCTATTAACAGAATGCATAACCAAAATGAATGCAATTCAACAAAATCTCTTCTTTTTCCCTCCTCTCATTACATACACTGTTCTAAAGGCTGTGTAAGAAGGTTCAAGTGTTGTCAAGTAAGTATAGAAGAAGGGAGAGGAAAGCAGTGGTGGAACCTCAGAAAAACCTGCTTCAGGATTGTCGAACACAACTGGTTTGAGACTTTCATTGTCTTTATGATTCTCCTCAGTAGTGGAGCTCTGGTAAGTAAAACATGAACAGAATGTTACCATGTTGTGAGGAAACTCCTTAAAATTGTCTCTTCTAACACTTTTAACTTAACACAATTCCATTTCTTCAAATGATAGGACTAAATTTTTATTCAGGCCGTGGGAAAAATAGCAAAAAAAGTCTCAACAATATGTAGAAAAAAGAACAGACATAAGTGATTAGAGAGAGCCTAACTGCATTGCTGGAAGTGGCAGTGATACGCCTCAGGCAGACAGAAACTACATGTGAAGAACATACTAAACTTTGTTATTTGAGTTTGCTCTTTCATTTCACTGCTGTTTACAGATGTAGCTCAGGGAAAAGAGCTGTCACTGTTGAAGTGTTTGGAACTATAATGACATAAACAGTTCACAACACCTTGCAAGGGCCAGGGCTGGATTATGTAGTCCTATAAATGCTGTGTGCAGTGTACTAGAACAGCAAAAAAAGCTAAGACTGTGGGGTTGTTTGATTCCTTTCTAAGAATAAGAATTTATTATTTAGACTTATAATTCAGCTTCTACTGATTCATATTCATGTAGACTGAAGGGGCATCTGTAAAAAAATGAATTTGCTCTAACAAGCCTGCAAGGGCAGAATAAAAAGAAGCCAACCATAATACAAATATATAACAATAAATGAAATAAACCCTAATAATAATATGTTTTTTCAAAAATACAAATAATGATGAAGAATAAAGAAATTGGAGATGAATTTTTTAAATTAAAGTGAGCCTGGATATACAGTGAGGTGAAGTTTCTTAGTCAAATTATTTGCTGTGAGATAATGTAGAGTATATCTAGCATCCACCCTGGTAGATTTAATTACCTTTTGGCAAATGACTTAACTTCCTACATAATAAAAAAAAAAATTGTATTGCAAAATTGTATTATAAGCTCTTTAGACCACTCCCAACACTTTAAAATACTGTTAATACTGTTAGCAGTTTATGATAATACCTGTCACTAGTTTCAGCTATATCTCTGAGAGTTATTCTGCTTTTGTTTGGTCTAATATCAACACAACCATCAGAAAAACAACTTTTATGCAATACTATGTGACACCTTCCCTGTCATTTAAAACCCTCCAAATAACAAAAAACCTCAAGCCTACACTATAGAATTTTGGTTCATACAACCAAGTGGACAAAATCTTCAGTGACAAGAATTTAAATGAGAGAAAAGTAGTGAAAGGAGATCTTAGCTTGATGTCTGATATACAAACACTAATCATTTGGACTGACAGATGTCAAGTGATTCAAAAGCAGGCCGAGTAAAAATGAATGTTAGTATCAATAAATATCCAAATCTTTGCAAGCTAGCAGATGATTCCAGTTCTTTCAGCCTGATAAAATTAGACTCCATAAGAAATAATAGCATAATTGAAATTTGAAAGCAATTAAAGGAAAAAAAAAGAAGAATTTATTAAAAGCAGGAGCTATTTGTTTTTTTGAAATGAGAACACAAGAAGTACAAATAACATTGCAAAGAGTTCAGAAATTTTATGTATCTCATAACATTTTAATAATAAAGCAGGTAATTGATCTAGATAAATAAGTTTTTTAAGAAAGGAAGAACTTATTTTATGAATTATAACTTAAAATTTTCAGGAAGCCAGGGGACTTAGAAAGTAGATTGTATTGTCATTGTCCTGAAAATTTTCCAGCTAT
This sequence comes from Daphoenositta chrysoptera, assembly GCA_013397915.1. Lineage (NCBI taxonomy): Eukaryota > Metazoa > Chordata > Aves > Passeriformes > Daphoenositta > Daphoenositta chrysoptera. Next base: position 1,312,360 of record VZRO01003886.1, on the reverse strand, counting down.
GGCCTTGGATTTTGAAATTGGGTCTACCTACATACAAGCCAAATGATCTCAGTAGAATTCAGTTCAGGCACAACACTTGCAGAATCAATTCTATTTGTCACTGTGGAATATGATCTGAGAAGAATAATTCACGATAAACGACATTTTAAAAAATGTCTGACCAGTGGAGTGGTTGCTGTGTAATAACTACTTCTTTCTCCTGTGAGCTGGAAAATATATTTCCATAGGGAAAAAAAGGGTATATACTGAGTTATCAGAAAAAGAAGCATTAGATAGAACTGACATACCCTTGCCTTTTCTTGAAGATTATTTCCTCTTTTTTTGCCTTTTTTGGCTTGTTGTGTAACAACCTGAAGTATGTGCAGTAACAAAAAATAATATATCTTTGAATGTTTATACTCACAGGCTTTTGAAGACATATATATTGAACAACGTAAAACTATCAAGACCATGCTGGAATATGCTGACAAGGTCTTCACTTACATCTTCATTCTGGAAATGCTGCTGAAGTGGGTGGCCTATGGCTACCAAACATATTTTACTAATGCCTGGTGCTGGCTGGACTTCCTGATTGTCGATGTATGTCGTGCATTTCCTAAGTGACCATTTATATTTATCTGATTATTTTTAAAATCACTCTCTCTGCAACCATATTATCTATTAATGCCAAGTAGTTTACTTTTCAATTTAAAAAGTAAGGTAGCTGAAAAAATTCCATGTTTCTCTGTCTTTCACTTTATGCTTGCAGCACTGCCTTGCTATACCACAGGGTTAAGAAAGATGGAAAGTTCTCCTGCTGACAGAGGGAGCTCACATGGTAGCCCCACAAGCAGTGAGAGGGTTTATCCCAACACTGCTGTTGGAAGAGGTCCTGCTGCCCTGCATTCTTGCCTGGGCTGCTTGCTCCCACCCCCAGACCCACCATTCCTCCTGCTGTGGTCTAGGTTGAATCCAGCATTTAGATGGGTATCTAATCCACCAGACATCAGACACACATCTGAATCAAAACTCCTCTGGCAAGATAACATCATGTCCACAAATCTCAGCATATGGATAAATTAGGACTCCCCAAGGAAAGCAAGCTGTATCTCTAGCATTGGTAGTGTGGCTTAATTATTACTGAAGTCCAGTAAATATTACTGAGCTTGCAGTGTTCACAGCCATGTTTGAAATCTTTGCTGCAAGGGTTATCTCACAGTCCTACCTGTACTGTGCTGTGAAATGGGAGAGAACATCTCTTGATGCACTGATACAATTATGGAGCATTTAAGCATCCTAAGTATACCCCTTGGGAAAAATCCTCCAGTGGGCAGGAATGCACACTGTTTCTGCAGTTCATGAATTTCTGCTTGTAAACCTCAAATACTGTGTTTTACATATTTGCAAAACCAGAACCACTCTCTGTATTTTCAAGACAGTAATTTCTGGTAAAACATACACAAAAACCAAGTATTGAACAAGATCAGTTTTAAAATTAAGATTCTTTATGTCCTGGTTTCAATGACTTAGAAATGTACGCTGAACAGACAAAAAGTGAACTTTATAAGAATTTATTGTCCCAAAGTATCTCCAAAAATCCAATGCTATCTCAATCAAGTGTTCCCATCATACAAGGGCTAATCAGAGAAATTAATTTTCTTTAGCTTTTTGGTTTTTTGGGGGGTTTTTTGATGGGTGTTTACAACATTTTTTATTTGTGTACATTACGGTTTAAATAGATCTAGGATTCAACTCCACATATACAGCTACAGATAACCATGTTTCATACAAAGGAAGTACCCTCTCTTGGAAAACACTCTGTTTTTTAGTATAGGAATTCTCAAAATGGGTACCTAAGTGACACCTAAAACAAAAAAGCTTGAAGAAGAATGCAAACAGAAGCAGCTGTTCCTTTTCTAAACTAATTTTCTCTAATATTTGACTTTATTTAAAAAATAATATCCCAAAACCCATCTTGTGAATGTGAGAATTTGCATACATCATTATGTGAAGGTATAGTACATATTCAAGTGTCTGAATTAGTTCATGATAAATACTGGATTTACACACATGGATATTTTCTTTAATTTTGCTTTAGATTATGGCAGCTTAAAAATTTTTAGTAATACAATGAATGTGCTGGAAAAAGAAATTTAGATTTCAAAAGAACCAAGCTTTGGGTTGCTAGAACTGCTGAAAAGTTCTGAAAAGCTATTAACTTTTAAAAGCTAAAAATTTCACATATAATGCTTGTTTTTAAATATGGGCACAGTCCCAGGGTTCTTTTTACCTGATCCATTGTTCTTTATAATGAAAGAGTACATGAGAAAATTATGCTACTTTTGGCCCAATAAATAGTTAAGGAAGTAGAACAGCATAATGAGGGAACATTTAGGGGAAATGGGAAACAAGGTAATATTTTGGGCAGGAGCCATAGCAAATGTGAAGAATTGCACTGAGGTAATGTAGGGATATGGAATATTTAAAGGCCTGTCAAATTCTTCCACCTATAGAACTGTTCTTCTAAGGTCTTAGAAACAGCATAGTGCAGGTTAATGTCAGCTTGTAAAGCACGTAATTTCAGCAGTTAGGCAAAAGGATTAGTCAGTATAACTGACTGTAGCAAAAATAATCTTTTTTACTAGTTTTCAGAGGAGCAATGTTGTTCTGTGACCCATGTGTTAGTTCAACAAAAACTTCAATCACTTCCCTTTCAGTTGTGAGCAATCAAATGACATTATCAACTGTAATTACTGATCCCAACAGTATTCTGAAACAAAAAATAAGAGCAATACCTAAATTGGTAAAAAGGAGAGATTAATTTAATTCAGTTTTTGTGGTTTTAAGTGTCCTCAGATCAGCAGCAAAACATAAAATTCAGAGGTACTAATGTTTCCAGGTATCAGTTATGATATTTTTGTTTGTTTGTTTACCTATTCTTCTTTCATATCACTTCTTTCTTCTTTTTTTTTTTTTTTACTTGAAAGACTCCCTATTCCTGAAGAAAGTGATCCAAAATTAGAATCTTCTAACGAAGTGTATATCTCACATCTATGGTATGTAAAATAGAATGTACAATATAATAATTGTTACTTTCCTGTTTTCATATAGGTCTCTTTGGTTAGCTTAACAGCTAATGCCTTGGGCTACTCAGAACTTGGTGCCATTAAGTCCCTTAGGACACTCAGAGCTTTGAGACCTCTAAGAGCCTTGTCGCGATTTGAAGGGATGAGGGTAAGACAACCTGAAAGAATCTGAACCTCTGCATGCATAGAAAGAGTACATGCATGCACAACAAGGAATGACAAGTCCATGCAGAAAGGCTGCACTATCTTTTTATCGCCTCTCTTTTACTAACAGATAAGCAAAAAGCTTCATCAATTCACCTAAATCCATATGCAGTATCACATAGAACTTACATTCATTAAGGTTACTTTACTTTCTAGCCAATCTCAGGAGTTTTTCATACAAGTCTTTGAAATTGCCAACTATGAACTCTCTTAACAGAGTCTTAATAATAAATAAAATATAACAAAATTTTATTAATTTTTTTACTGATAAACATATCACAATATTTATACAGGAATCTAATTTAGCATTAGTTAAAAAAGATATTTTCTGCTAGAAATTGAAATTCTTCATTTTTCATTATATTTTATAAGCCCCCTTTGACCTAACCCCATTGAACTCTATTAGATGATACTCCAGATATATTCATACCCACTAGTGGTTTAAATCTATTTCTGAGTTTGGCTGACTTAAAAAGCAAATCAAGTTCTTTGATTCCTCTATGAAGTTATTCTTTTTGTAAGGTACATGCTTTTTTATTTCAACTAATCTCAAGTCAATAGTCAATACAATGTATATAAGGTTATTTCTTGCTACTCTGAATAATTTAGAGGCCCTGCTTACTATTCATCTCACTCAAGAAGGCATTTTGACTTATTTTTTCATTTGTTTATACCTTCTGTTCCTTAAAGCCACTGAATACAAACTAACTCTATGTGCATGTCAATGAAATATGCTTTAAGAGAATGCTTTTTCCTGCGTCATGGAAACATAAGAGGAAACAATGCGAAACCTTTAGAAAAAAAATCTAAGATTAATGAAGTCAAACTGAGGCTTTGAATTATTTTCCTGAAACCGTATTCAGCAGAATACCTATTGCTACTTCAGAATGCAGCAGAAAATACACTGCTAACCAACAATTACTAGATTATTAAACGTCAGCTTCATGCAGCAAATTGACTTTTAACAATTTTCTCCTTATTTGAAACTCATGAACTGATATTCAGCAGGGTAAGAGCTGGTCAAGTACTACAGAATATGCAACTATTTGATTGAGCCATTTTCTCTTTGTCTTTCTTTGTACATACTGTTCATGAACATTCAGATAAATGTGGTTTTGTGCAGAGAAATGTTGGGAAACTGCTGTCAGCTTTACTTTTTAAATTATGTTCTGGTGAGCTGCAGGAGGACTGGGAGACCAGTAAAGATATTACACAGGAAGGAAAAAAATGCAGCTCTTAAAATGATATGGGAAGAAAAGGTCATTTCTAGAAAGATGTCAAAATTGATTGCCAAATGTTTTATTTAATTTTTCTGTACATGATTGCCTTAGTAAATTTTCCACTTACAAGATGTAGGATATTCATGCATAAAGAAGCTGTTATTAAGGTACCTGTTATTTGAAATCTATTACTGCTTTCCCCTATTGCTTGCTGAATATCTGTGAAACTCTGCCAGAAGCCCAATCATATGATAGAATTTCAGCTACACAACATGAATAATTCATGAGCAATTTACTTTGTAGGAATCACAGACAAGCTTGGAAAAGCAAATAGGCTTCAGCTCTGTCCTCCAATATTAATGACAGTCAATGAAGTACCTGATTCCAGTCACTTAGCAGATTTGACTGGCCAAATATGTATAGGCCTTATGGTTACTACATGCACTTCTGAAATAGTGGTTTTTTCCAAAGCACTTGGCAAGTATTCAAAACAGCTCACTGACAGTTGTTGGCATTACTTTATGAATGACTCACGAACAGTAAAAGATTCAAATAATAAATAATTGACCAGCTCATAAGACTATAGTCAAATTGCAGTCTTCTCAGAAACTGAGTCCATTTCATAAGAATTCATGAAAAGAGATTCTTTTTTCTGCCTGCACAAATTAAAAATAAATCAGCCCTCTTTGCTTTTTTATGTTGCCCATACCTACACTAAGCTGTGATAAAACAAACTGAATTTTTATTCAGCATGTATTTAAATTTTAATGTTTGCCCATGTTCAAAACTGTGCAAATTTTGCATTGAAAATGTAGAATATCTTAAGTATTCCACAAGAGGCCGTGAGTATAAAAGGCTCTGGATCATTTTGTAAAACAATTTGCCAAGTACTCACTACTTTAATTCAGTCAATGTTTTTCTTAAATAAGTTTTCCATTCTGGTGAATAGGAAGAATGCAGCATTTTACACAGTCAGTAAATACTAATGACTATTCTGTTTTGCCTAAATATGAAACACACTTCAGATTTTCAGCTATGTTCTTAGAAGTCTTCAGCTACACTCTTTAGTTACAACTTAATTTTATAATTATGTTGTTTCATAAACAGGATAAATTCTCTTTCCAAAGTAAATATAAGATGTATGAATCCCTTGTACCAAAACAGGGTACAAGAGATCCATAGCCTGTGCTTGCCTTAAGCACAGAAGTGAATTTTGCCATTTTAAAGGCGTTTAGAATATCCACTAGTATACTGAATTCTGAGAAATTTTAATACTTTCTATATTAAATCTCAAAACCAACTCCACCCAGATGCTGGAAGGCAAAGTAAAGGATTGCTTTAATTTAATTTAAATTTCTGTCTTAGGGTTTATATTCTCATCTCACTTAGTGTATGTACTAAGCAGAAGTAACTGCAAACTGAGATTTGAATATACCCATTGCTTTTTGTTTAGCTTTTTAGTACTCGCAGTATAATGCTTTTGCGCTAGTTCTGAATTGGTATGCTACTTGAAAATAGAGAATACTGAGTACATTTGCTTTGCTGAGTTAGAGAATTAAGTGACAATAAAGCATGCATTTGTGTCTAATTTCACAAAATAAAGCATGTCATGCCGTGCTTGATTTTTTAGAGAAATAGTAGAAGGCAGCAAACAATCTGAAATCCACTTGCACTTTCAGTTTTGCATGCCTTATGCATATTTCTGGCTGATGGCTTTAAACATTTACTGTATTTCAAATTTCCAGTCCAATTTCATAACTTTTAAAACTAAATTAGAGTATTTGATGTCTTAAATATCCTCTAAAATTCAATGGCTATTCCTCAAGATTCCCTTACCAGGAAAGGGACCATGAGGCATTTTCAAGAGTGCTCAAAACTTCACTATTATGAAAGAAACATTTCTCATGTAATTGAGTCATAAAACATAGCATCAAGTGTCTGTCATTACAGATTCACAACTAATAACAGGCTATATATTTCTATTTCATATAGGATACGTTTCAGCTTGGATGGGGTGGACCACTGGTTCCTCCCCTAATCTGTATTATGGGTACAGTATTTCCCACTTTTCTACCCTTAATGAGTACAGTCTGAATAATCACTACATTGTGTATTAAGGTTTAGGAGGAGAGACAACCTTACCTACAAATCCCAGTACCAGCAAAAGTAGATTCTATATATCCATCCTACACTGCTTCTCAATTGCTTTAAATATTTGGAAATAATTATTTGAAATTTTGATGTTAAAGAAGAAAACATGAAAATGAGCAAATGAGTTTTGGTTTTTAGAGTTTCTGGAGTTCTTTTTGCAGCAGAAAGGTACCTCAGCTATTTTAAGATTTTTAGTTGCTTTTTTAACAGAGATAAAAATTGGCTTTGTTTAAAAATTTGAATCTGGCTTTTATGTTGTTTTGGAAAGATCTGTGCTTTACCCTGTTACTCAATTTATAGCTATATATATTCAAAATAGCCTATAGCAAGTTTTGAACATTACTCTTAATACACTAAAGACACTCCAAAATACTGTGATCTGAATAGTCACAACTACAGAAATTGATATAATTGCAGTTTAAATTTTTGCATAATTTTAAGCACCCTACATGTTACATTAAGTAAATCACTCCAAGTGTATACACACAACAGATAACATATAAAATCCCTTCTTGGAATCTGAATTCAGCCTTCTTTGGCCTCTGTTGGAAACCAGTTTTCGTAATTTTTTATACAATGCCAGTAAGAGCATTATCTTTCTAGCAGTTTAGAAATGTCCTGCAGGAGACATGTCAGTGACATAAAATCTCACATTCTCTACAATCATTAGCAAAAGCCACACCTCAGAGCTAAACCCTTGCAAGCACAAACTGCAGGGGGGTATCCTTAGTGCAGGGGTTTTTACAGCTTCAGTGTAAATGATGGATCAGTATCAACCAGCTCAATGTGAATTTAGCACGTTATCTCGCAGTTAGCAATTATGTATTCACCCTCAAGAAAGTGAGGGAATATTTTCTGCAAAATTCTCTTTAAAAAAGAGGAATATATTTTGTTGATCTAAAGATTATGCATTTGGAAGGATTTTTTGAGGACTCTGATCTTATTCATTTCCTTTGAGTTTTATGGAAAGTTTATTAGCTGTTTTATGTCTCCTGAAAGGCAATTTAAAAATTTATAAATTTTGAAGTCTCTCTATATAGATGTTCATAAACCACATAGGAAACATCTTAGTATTTTTTTAGACTGTAATTCTACAATTAGACGTGAGATTTTGAAGAGTTATCTTATTTAATTGAAACTGATTCATTTTCTTTCCGGATTTTTATTTGTTGTATCTTACAGAAAACCATGACTGTTAGGATCAAAATTTAATTAAATTTGAATGGGATACATAACATAGTTTGCATTTTAATTGAAAATGTTACAAGGCATGTAAAAGTCAGTAACATTGCATTAATGCAACAAGGGGGGCAAGAAGCTGGGATTTTTTCACTGCATCCAGTGAAATACAAAGATACTATTCCCACATTAAGTAACTGCTCTGTTTTCATGCTCATGTCTCTTTACAATACTTACCAGGTCTTCTCAAACAAATGGAGCCATGTGATTTATTGCTTGGCAGATAATTATTGTGTTTTATAATATGTTAAATTGTGTCATTTCTTCTATATTGTCTTAAAAGCACTTTTTGCATTCTTGATTCTGGTGGGAAATAGAATCAGGCTGCTCCAGAACCTCCAGTATTCTGTTAAATCCAACAGTGTAGCTTGCTTTTAGTAGACTGTCACATGAATAACAAATGCTTGTGTTGCTACTTTAAACAAGTTAAATTTCCTTATAAAAGCTAGAACAGAACTGCAGAATCATCTAGTTGAACCTTTCTGCTAACAATTGTGGCATTCCAAGATATAAACTCACCACCCAATAGCAAAAAATTTCTCCAGCACCCAGTGTTATAAAAACAGTTTGTGCATTGTTTGAGAAAGTATTTTGCTTTTTTTGAAGATAAAAATCACTATCAGAAGCTTTCTTCAGTCATGTGCAGTTATACAGTAACAATTACAGAAAAGTAGAAAATACATTAATTGCCTTGTTTAGGAAGTGATTTTCTTCTCCTTGAGATCTTTTATCCCTTACTTCAGCTTTATTTGTTCATTACTGTTCAGGTTAAGATCTACTTGTAACTCCTTGACTGTCTCTCTGTTTCTTTCCACCTGCCTGTCTTTGCATACTCTCAGTTAAATCCAACTTGTTTTTTTACTATCACTGCTTGAAATGGTAGTTTTCTAATAATCTTCACTGTATATTCCCAATACAGTCTTCATTTTACTCAAAAAATTGAAGACATTTTCATAAATAATTTTTTTTAATTGGCTCACACGAGGTGCTTCTCATGCCTAACATTGACAAAATGCATTCATTGTTTCTTTCAGGAAACAACCTTTTTTGCTTTTTAAAAAATTGATCTAAATAATAGTATAGTCCCACCATCATAATTTACTTCTACAAACTTTTGATTTCCTAAATTTTTTAGTGATTGTGACTTAAAAATAAACATTATTTTGCTAGAATAAGTGCTTTTTTATTTTTTCATATTTCCTATAACTTTTCTAAACGTTTTTCAAAATGTTATTTCATTCTGGCTTTACATAATCCTAGATCATGTCATTAAGAATAAAATGCATGTATGTGCATAAAATTAAGGCAAGCTGTGCAGCAAAGGTGGAAACTGGTTTTTTTACTATGTACCTCTTAGTGGCAAAATCCATAAATTGCCTGTAATTGGAGTTGGAAGATAGATAAGAGACAAACCCAGACTCTTCTCAGATGTGCTCAATGGTAACAAAACTACAGCTACAAGTTGGTTTATGGGAAATTATTATTTGATACAAGAGGTTTTAGGGAGGTTTGTGGTTTGATTTTTTTCATTTGGGGAAGGGTAGTTTGATTTTCATTTTGGTGGGGATTTTGTTTGGGTTGGGATTTTTTTTTCATTTTTCTTTTTACTTTTTTTTTTTTTTCAGTCGGGTAAATACTGGAACAATGGAATGTAGTTAGTGGATTATAGATCATACATTCATACCAACATGGTGCATGGTGTACCACTCTGATTTCTATTTGTGGGATAAACTTACGAAAATTAGTTTCTTGCAAGAAATCCATTAGGGTAAAATAGAGAGGAGTAATTAACTGAAAATGAGAAAGTTGGAATAACTTGGATTGATCTACATGTTTAGGTTCCAAGAATCTAAAAATTCTCCTGATTCCTCCCTAACAATTATTTGGATCATGTCAAGTAGTTTGCACTTTCTGTCACAGATATACCTAATTTTCATCCACTGTTGTCTCTACAGCCAGTTCATAGCTGCTCATCAAGCATATGCAGCATGCTTCTTCCCAGGGTACCATTCCAAGCTACTCAAAGAGAAAATATGTAGTTTTGAGGTAAAAGAATTATTGCAATCTCTCTCTCTCAATTCCTTCTCTCTCTTTCTTCCTTTCACCATCTGTCCTCATCTGCTAGACTGCAATATCACATATATTTATTACCTGATATGAACATTGATAAAATGGGATAAATTTTCGTTATTATCTGTGTGTAAAATTCCCATCTACAATACTGCTGTGGCAATGTACGTATCATTTTTCCTTTCAACATGAAGTACTTTAATCCTTAGGTAGCCATTGTGTGAATTGACAACTGGCGACCACCAAAACACAGCTGAAATGCAAAAAATAAATTTATTTCATCACCTTGCTAGCAATGCTGGGAGGCAGAGACACACGGGGACACTGGCTCCCTTGGGATTACTTCATCCTTGTGGGGACAGCAGGGCCCACGGCCTGCCCCAATACCCCAAAGGGCTGCCCCAAAATACCAAAGGGCTGCCCTAATACACCAAAGGGCTGCCCCAAACCAAAGGGCTGCCCCAATATACCAAAGGGCTGCCCCAATATACCAAAGGGCTGCCCCAAAATACCAAAGGGCTGCCCCAATATACAAAATGGCTTCGCGCGTGTGCGGCCTACCACAAGGCCGTGCTTTTAGTATCTCTCTCTGTCTCCCAGAAGGAGGCTCAAGCATGTCTGTGAGAGTGTATTATTTCTACACAGGAATTCTACTTCTCAAAACAGGCAGAGGAGAAGCAACACTAGCCCTAATAAATGGAGTTTTCCCACACTGATACGCTTATCATTCCCAGCTGCAAGTTCACTTTTAGAGAAACTATTCCCTTCTCACCAAATCTTCCAGTTTTAACATTTCCCTCTCAAAAGCCATCTTCAATCCAACTCCATGTAGGCACTCAGATGAGACTGGATATCTTACATGGGAATATTTTCCCTGTACTGCATCACCAGTTATCTTCCTTCACAAAGACCTCTAAATTCACACTAAGCAACTGTGGCAGAGATCCCAGAGCCTCTACTGAGGGTCAGTCTTGATCGTCAGCACTGAGCCGTGTTTTTATTCTGTCTGCTGGCCCACAGGTCCACTACCTCCATTGCTTTTGTGACAAACATTTTCAACGGGTTTAGCTGCTCCTAAATTAAGGCCCATACCCATTTCCTCCAATCCCATGGACTTTCTGTTTTCTTATGACTTGTACAAGTGTCTCCCCCAACTTCAGAGAAAGGCAGTTTCCATCATCAATTTTATAGTACCAGGGAGGACAGAAAGCCATTATTACAGCATCAGATAGTGCTAATCTTTTTGATTCAGGGATGGGCTTTCTTCATGGTCTGCCTCAGATGCTCTTTTGATCCCCTGACTGGGATAATTACTGTATGTTTATATACAGTTACTATGTCCTTTCCTCCTTTGCCTCAACTTTTCCACAGTTTAGGAGAGAACACACCTGTCTGTTACTTGATACCCACTTGGTTAAGTCAGTGTGGTTTCAGCATCTTCTAGACTTCCTTGTGTGTTGTCCTCCAGGTCCTTCACTATGAGAATATGCTAAATTCAGATCCCATATGTCACCTGCACCTCCATCTGTGTCCATTCATGTCATACCTTCTGTGCATTCCAGCAATCTTACCTGTGTGCTGCACCAAGAATCTAAACCAAACCTTGCTCACTTCTCCATCTTTCAGTGCAAATGTTCTCTCTGGCAGCTCTTCGGGAACTTTTCCTATTTAAGCATAAAATTATGAAGTTGACACCTTCCAAGTGGAGGCAAATAAAGAAGTTTTTAATTTTAAGTAGAAAGAATGTTCCAGACACAGTCCTATAATCTCCCTTTCCATCCCAAAGATGGTAACCTCCTCCTCATTTGCATCAGGAAGAGAGTTTGGAACTTCTTCACAGAATCTGCAAAAGTTATGAGAGAAATGGATAAGTACTACTAAAATTTTTCCTTGTTTGCTAACAGATTTCAGGAGGCCCTGATATACCCATTACTCAGGTCCAATGTAGGAATTCCTGGAAAGTCTGTGGTGGCTGAGGTGCCAGGATCTATGGAAAATACTTTCCTCTGGCAGCTAAAATACATTTATATCTCACTACGTCTTCAGCTATGTCTGCCACAGCAGGGCTCAATCTAGTAAAGCTTCCTTATATTCTATTCATACAGCAGGGATAAGATGGTGTTTTGTACAATCCTCATTCTACACATATGAACAGTTCTGATAGCAAAACTGATTTTTTGTACAATTTTTGCTGTTTTTTTGGAGACTTCCAAAAGAAGATACAAACAGCAACCGTGAAAAACAACTGGACTACTAATTTGTCTTGACATAAAGTCATAATGGCCAGAATATAGGACATAAAATTCATACTGCAGTAATTCTTTTATCTTATGTATAAATCTGATATTGGAAGATAAATCTTACGGAAATTTAAACATGAAAAATCATGTATATATATTAAATACTGCCTTCTTCTAGAGGAGACATGGTTTCCCACAATGATTTTTTTTTCCCTGGATGAATGTTGACTGAAATATAAAATAGTCTAGAGCCCCTTTGTCTTTTTCAGCATCAGGTGTTGCTTCTCACTTGTTCTTATTGCTGTTCCACCTACCTGAAGCTATAGGAAGGTGAACAAGCAGAATCAACTTGGGCTTTTGCAGCTTTGCTCACTGGAGTCAGCCTGACCAGCAACATCCCAGCCTTGAGGAAATGCATAGGTAATTTATAAAACAAAACAAACAACTATGCAAACATCTTTTTCCAATTTACTGGCATTATATTCTGTATCAAGAAATAACAGAAAATAGGCCCAAGAGAACAGCCCCTTTTAAAATAAAAAATGCATTTTGAATCATGTATATCTGATCTAGACTTCAAGAGCAAGAAAAAATAAGAGCTGTAGTTGCCAACATTCTTTTGACCTTCTGCAGACTCTTTCCAACAAGATGAGAATGACAATTTTTATTTGCTAAATTAACTCATTAAGAAATGCAAATTGACCTCTTTTCTGCATTCAGTTCACTTTTCAATTGGTTCTCCCTTTCTTCTGTCCTTTTGCTGTAGCTTATGTGTGTAGGTGTTGTCTGTGTATGTATGGGTGCTGTCTTGGATACATATATATCAGGTTTATGTCCTGGTTATCCTGAGATACCTCAGCTAATTCCCAA
>VZRO01003886.1:1281543-1299250 GCA_013397915.1 Daphoenositta chrysoptera | reverse complement strand
AAAAAAAAAAAAAATTAACCAGAAAAACGCTGTTAAGGCAATTACCTCTAACTGTATGTGTTGAAGAAATTAAAGACTTCTTCCTAAGGAGGACTTTACAGTCAGACAAGCATCTGACCAGCTGTGTAAAAACACAGTTGTACATCATAAATATGATAGGGGAAAGGCTCAACACTGTCGGGGAAAAAAAATCAAACAGAAGAAAAAATGCAAACAGAAAACAACTTCTAAAAGTTTTAATTTTCTTTTCTTCTTTTCTTAAAAAACCTTCCAGGGGGACTGGATAGCTCAAGGGGTTGGTAATAGGATACAGAGCCTTTCATCTCTAGGTCACCAGTTCGCATCCAGGCCAGGTCAGTAGTGACCAAAAATTGTTACCATTTGATGGGTTTTCAGTGACCTATATGAAATAAGTTGTTGGAAGCATTGTTGGAACAGTTGCTGGAAGCTGTTCTCTTCTGATCCGAGAAGATGTGGCTGATCTTTTCATAGTCTCAGTGGTGAGGCTGCATTACCTGTTCATCTAAAGAGGCAAGACACACTGATGCTTTTTGTAGAAATCTGTTTTTCTACAACTATTATCAATTCATAATTGTTGTAACAGTTATTGTTGCTGTTAGTATTCCGCTGCCTGTTCTGGATCTGTGCTGTGGTTCAATGGATGTCAGGGTTGTTATAAAGGTAACTGCTACAGGCACTCAATTCATGCAAAACCATTTTTTGTGTAGCAGAGGTAACCTCAATTTAAGTTGCAGAACTAAATCCCCATCTTTCTTTCTTGACATCTTTATTTTCAGGTTTTTCATCAAGACTAAACAGAGGAATTCAATCAGTGTAACACATCTGGAACATTTTTATGAGTGAGGAGAAAAAAAGATAAGACAAGCACTAGCTGGCCTAGAATTTCAAAGCAGCAATAGCATAATACAGTGTCATAGATCAGGTCAGACTTGGAACAAATTTCAGAATTTCTGATTGCATTTCTAATTTTTATGTAGTTTTTAGTTCCATGAAGCTATGTAGCAACAGATTTATCACCAGGATCTTTTAATCACCAAAACCACAAGATATTAAATTTTAAAAAAAATGGAAAAAAGAACTAATTTTTTTTTAAATCAATGTTTTATAAAAGATAAGGATTATTCTGTTACAGAAAGGTCCCATTTTTACTGTCTGGTAATGGAGGAGACCCTTCTAAATGAAAAGAAAATACGCCCTGAAAATAAAATTTCTACCTAAGATTTCTAAACAGGTCCTAATTCCTGACCATAACATTTGGGAGGAGGAGGGGAGAAGGGTGCTGAGTGACGAAAAACACAACCACAATATTCCTCTTTCAAAGGCCTTCCAGAGGCTGTGAAATACAGGTAGTAAGACTGAGCAGTTCTGAGCTTGCTCACAACTATGTTGGTAGTGGGGAGGATGCATCTATAGTGCAGGAAACAGAGACAGACTAAAACAACTTATTATAGTCCAATATCCATGACAATCCTGTCCTGCCTCGCTGCAGGACTTAGATTACTGAGAATCAGAGCCCTACTTTATATTTTATTGTACCTTCCTACCAGGTCCCAAAAGTTTACAGAAGAAAAAATGTAAAATTTAAAATAAAACATAACTTGTAAATGAGAATCTGGAATTGAATACTTAAGGAAAAATAATTTCTCATCACAAAAGTTTTGATAGGTCTGACAGACACATGTGATTAATTACTGTAATATCAGAAAAATACAACTTTTATCTACATAAGGCTTATTGACATCTGGCCTGCAAGTGTCTGAGAAAGCAACCCCCTCAAAAGTAATTAAAAATGCAAAATCAAGAGTCCTAAATATATCCTTTTTTAGATTAATGAAGGGTATTGCTAACTTAATACATGAAAAAACAAGACTGGAGCTTGAAATAAATTATGTTGATTCAAGTAGACATATATTGCAAACCTGTCTTGCTTTTGTATACAAAGAAATTAATCTTTGTTATAATCTTGCATGGAACAATAAGGCAATAAAGTTCTGTATTTAATTCGCGCATAATTCTTTTCTGTAGAGCTTAGTTTCTAGATTCATGGCATTTGTGTTTTCAGCTTAAATTTCAAAACTATGTTGATCAAATCTACAGGTTGCCATTTTGCTTTAAACATTTTTTAAGCTATTTTAAGCTATAATTTCATGCATTTTTAGAATTTTATTATGTCTACATTTTTCATTTAGCACATTTTTCGTTTTTATCTAGGGCACGTCAGTGTCAGGCATCATCTTACTACTGCCAGGTCTTTTCTTTTGTTTTTCTATTAATTATTTTCATTTCTCACTAATTTTCTTTTCATTACATGTACTAATGTTAATAATTTAAACAAACGGTGCAATGCTACAGTTATTAATGTACTGCTTGAAAATTTATAGTAATAGTTTCTGAATAAGCATTTATGAAGGAATGGTGAAACAGTATACAAAAATGTATTGCTGTAAATATGCTTATACTCTTTTCTCTTTCCCCCTGTATTTGTGTACTAGGTGGTTGTGAATGCCCTTTTAGGAGCAATTCCATCCATCATGAACGTGCTTCTCGTTTGTCTTATATTCTGGCTAATTTTCAGCATCATGGGAGTAAATCTGTTTGCTGGGAAGTTCTACTACTGTGTTAACACCACAACTGATGAAAGGTTTGAAGTCGACCAAATCAACAATTTTAGTCAGTGCGAGGAACTCATAAAAAACAATCAAAGTGCCCGATGGAAAAACGTGAAAGTAAACTTTGATAATGTAGGATTTGGGTATCTTTCTTTACTTCAAGTAGTAAGTGATCACTCTTTATATACCTTTTCCTGTTTATATGCAGTAGTGACAAGCAATTCTAGCAACAAAGAGAGAAAACATTTACCTGATGATTTTTATCTGTGACTCAGTAGTACTGCTACACTGGTAGTTGATTACTCTTTTCATCATAAGCAGCAAGTAGAGTCTATTACGACAAATAAACAATTTTTAGGATATCTAATGACACATATTCCTATTTATGGCTCCCTTAGTCCTACAGCCCCTTCTAAGTTTTAAGGTTTCTAGAAGTACCTAGGAATGGTATTCAGGTATCTAAATATTTTAAGTTTTCCAGTTGCTGAAAAAAAATCTCCATTGGTGTGATTAAGTCACAAAGAATTCCAGGTAATAAATCTCATCTCAGGGATGTGGCTGCCACCAGTGCCGACATACGTGATCAAAAAAGCAATTTCTCATTTGGAAGAGGAATAAGAAAAGAAAAATAGCACTTGATCCTATAATTTATGAAATATTTTCCTGGTATTTCTGTGCATGAGGACCTCATGGGGTTTATTTAACAAAAATTGAGGAAAGAAGAAATAAAATATATGCAGAAAGATACTATAAGATTATGCCTTCACTATCAAAAACTGTGTCCTCACAACCCTGTTGATCTTTGTATTTTGAAGTAGCTAACAATCTGACCCAGCTTTAATCAAGAAACTGCTGGACTCTAACCTAAGTTGTGTACCTTCAGCAGCCTCTGTGTATTTTTTTTTTTGGAGGTTACTAACTAATTCTGCAGTATCTTAGGTTTCATTTTTATTGCTTTTAAAGAAGTTTCCAACTTTTAAGGTGTTGATACAAAATCTCAGTAAAACAAATCATTAACGTGATGCAGCGCTGTGGACATTGTCCTGCACAAGGTCTAGAACAATAGTTCTGAGCAATGTGAACTGCCTCTCCCAGCTAATACAGCATCTTACTTGTGTGACTGATAAGTCTGTCAATTTAAATTTCATTATGATTACTTACTTTACTGTCACATCAGAAGGAGTGGAGAGGGACCAATAGTATCAAAGAAATAAAATACTGAACTGAATACAATTTGATTTTGATAAGTAAAGACTTTAAGTACTTATTTTCCTTGCCTTATTTATGAAATCCACTCACCCAGGAGGCAGAGTGCTTCATTACAGGTGTTCAGGAGAAACAAGACACCAACAAAACTCTTTCCAAGTAGTTTGCAACTCTGTTTCTAGTAGTAACCTGTTCTACTCTGTGACACAGGTAATTATTCCAAGTTCATTTCCTTCCTGGCTTTGTGGCCACAATCACCACCCCTCAGCTACTTGCAATCATATCTCTTTCAGTGTCCTGGCTATGCATAGATTATTTAATCTTCTATTCATTGAAAAGCAACAAATATTTCTTACACGAACACTTAGATTCTTAAATTATTGTATTTTTTTGGAGGCAAATTAAGAGAAATTTTGCAATTGTTCCCACAATTCCAAAGGAAAAATTAATCTAGACCTACCATAGAGGGCCCTAGCTCGCATGGAGGACAAGCCAGTTGTTTGTGCAATATCTACAATTTAGAGATTTTGCAAAACATGGGACCCTCGCTTAATGATGGAGGATTTTTTGTGTGAGTAGAATGTCCATGACAACAGCACTTAATTTTTCTCTATTGCTAAAGTGCTTGTAAAAGCATGAAGGATTTTTTTGTTTGACATACCAGAAAAAAAGGGTAATTTCTGTCATTGCACAGACCAGAAACTTGGCCCTGCATCTTTTAGGGTTTGGTAAGTAAGCCAGAGGTAGCGATTTTGCAGTTATGGAATGAGAAGAGCTCTAGGGCCAAGAAAGAATAATATCAGCTTGATTTTCAGTTAATGCCGTAAAAAGTGGAGAGTCTAAGTTTTTTCACCTTCAAGAAAACAAGGCCACAATTCATAACTGTTAGAGATTCTTACATTGCTTTCTCAATCCAAAAAACCAGATAACATGATTTTCTGTTTGATATATAAAGTACTTTTGATCAAACTTCAGAACAAGACCCCAAAGCCATCATGTCCAAAACAATCATGATACCTGGATAGGTATGTCATAGCCCTAGATTTTCCTGCCCTCCCTAAAGAGCTTGCAGCAATAGAAAGATGACTAAATACTAAGGTGTTAATTAGAGGTATACATCACTGTGTCAGAAACAAAGATAAAGCTATTGAAAGTTTAGTATTTGGCCTAAAATAATATGTTGAGCCTGAAAAATCTGATTAGAGAATCATGTGGATATTCTTTCCGTTTGCCTAATGTGAACGTTTATGGCCTTTCTACTGAAGTCATTTAGTTCTCCTTAACAACCTCAGGCACAGGCTTTTATTAGTGCAGGACCTGAGAAAATAACCCCAGGGAGGCCAATGCCATTTTCCTAATAACAATCTCTGTGAAGAGAATCAGTGCATGAATTACTGATACAGGGCCAGGAGGCTAGAAAATAAATACAGAAAGCTTCCTCTTATTCCCCATTATTTCCATTCTCCATTCTGCCCTCTGGCTCGTGCCCTTTGAGTCAGTCAAAGAACGTTGTAAATCCCATCAGCTTTTCTGGGTTACAAGAATCATAAAGTAACTCCTTACTATCTCTATTGCTAATTGGAGTGAATGCTAATGGCAGTTAGTACCATTTTCATGACAGAACATCAAAATGCAAACAAGCCCAAAGAACTTCAAACCAAGGCACTGAGGACCTTATTATTCTAGGAAAGACACAAATGAATCCTGTGAGCAACTTATTTTTTAATGTTTCTGGCAGTATATGGGTCTGTTCATCAAAGAAAGCCCTTCTATTTTTAATAGTGATATGGAAAAGAAACATATATATTTCACACAGAAACACTCAAAAGCAAAGGGATCGTTTCAGGAAGAAGTATTCTGGGCTCAAATAATAGAAATGTGTGATAGTAACTTTTTAAGCAAAAAACTCTCTAACAAGCTCTTTCTTGAGTTTGCTTGGCAGTGATGGTGGATTACTTTCCTGAATGAGGGCCCTAAGAAAAGATCATTACCTAATTTTTGGTTGACATTTCTTGGGTTTTTTTCTTTCACAGGAGGGGTTTGTGTGGAAAATCTTCAGTATTATAGCTATGTTATAATTATTTCTGCCCAGAAATACAGCCTAACAATACATGTCATTGATAAAACCAAGTTTTATGGACTTTGTTGTTCAGACTGTACTCCAGAATTCTTACATAATTTGAAGTTGGAGTATAATCATTCATGCCATCAGTCATATAAGTACACATTTCTTCTATAAGAATTTTTTTCTTCTATAATACATCCTAGATCATGTTGGTTTATGTGGATCTTCAAACTTCTTTTTTCATTTCTTGGTCTGAACTTGCTTGAGTATTTCTGTGTGTCTAAAAAGAAGCACCAAAGCAGAGACAGATCTGCTGGAGAAATTCCTTTCACAATTGTCATGCACCAATGAGTGAAGAGGAAGAGGTTGGTGTACACAAAGAGATGTGGCATCTGCCCTGATAATTTTATGGCCTTATGCCTTTTAACTTGAACCTAGTATTTGGATTCCTTGGTAAGTAAATCTCTCAGAGGCCTGCTTTTATCCTGCTAGTAAGGGTATACCCTGCTTACCAGGAGAAAATGTGGCAAACCAATGGGTCTCAAAGCACAATATTATACAACGCTGTTGTTACTAATATCAGTAAGAAAACACATCTCTTGAAGTGTATGGTAAAAAATCAGAAGCTGAATTCTAAGGCTAAAAGTTTAGGATTCTTTCAAAGTGCAAGCAGGTTAGTATTTTAAAAGCAAGATGCTATTTTATCTCCAAAAGAGAATGTGAATCTTCATGGTGATTATTTCTGGTAAAGAAATTGAGTAGTGAAACTCCAGCATGACTTCATTAGAAATTATTTATCGGGGGGAAAAAAAACCTGTGTATTTTTACCAATAGGAAAGGAGATGGGGGATTTTTGTTCTGTTATTTTTTCTAACTACATTTGAATCTGCATTTGAATATGTGTCCCTGAAATTTCCTTGGGGGAAAAAAACATTTGGAACAGATGCTGACTTCAGTTAAACTGCTGTAATCTTTGGAATCAATTAATTACTCCTGATTTAGTGTCACTGAGAATATACATTATATTTTATATAGTGATATGCAAAACGGAAACTAATTGATCTCTTGGTCATTTTCTGTGTTATTTTCTATTCAGTATATACAAATACACTTATTTCTATTAAAGGGAACACATTGCAGATAAATATAAGCAGGTCTGTGCATCTACATTAGAAATAATGCTTTCACTGAATGTGATGCCTTGACTCTCCTTTGTAATTTCTTCAAAAACTCTAATATCTTAGAGTTTTATGAAACTCATTGTGGAAAACACAAGATAGCAATATGTTATATTTCTATTTTTCCACCCCCTTCAAGTTTCCTTTTTAACAACAACAATAATAATAATAATAATACAGCTCAGTTCTTCAGCTCTATTTTCTATCTCTAGTTGAAAGGGTACTGTCTGTTTATAGTGCAGTACTTTAGTGATGATGGTGAAGCTAAATATTTTTAAATTAGTCTATTTTTTTTTCATTGACTCTACTTAGTCTAGGCTACACCAATAAATTTGCAAAAAACCCAGTAATAATACTGTTTTGCCTGGACAATGATATGCAAAGATCATCATGTGTCTGAATCTGAGACAAAGCACACACTTTGCACAAGTGTCACTCCATCATTTTCATCATCTTTCTGAAGTAAAAGTATGCGCATTATTTTCACGTGGTGTTTCAGACTGGAGTGCTGATTTCAAGTTACGACATTCCAAAAAATGCAAGTAATATACCAAGACAGAAACAACAGTAGCACTCTAAGACACGAAGTAATCATCTTGCCTTATTTAGACCTTGTTAGATGAAATACTGAGTCTGTTTTGATTGCCATTTCAAGAGATGAACTAGTGTAAGAGAGCTCAGAGGAAAATAATGAGAGTCATCAGAGTTCTGGAAAACAAGATTTTAATGGGAAGATTGAAGGAACAGTGATCAGTACCTAAAGAAGAAAGACAGCAACAATCAGTTTGCAAAAAGTAAAAGATGCTGCATGAAGGTGATTGCTGCAGTTCTCCAGATATGTAATGGCTACAAGTGAGTCTTAAATGACAATGGAAGGATGTAAATGTTAGGAAATAACAAAAGCAATAAGTATTTTTATAAGGTTGTGGAGTGTTCACCATTAAAAGCAAATGAGTTTGTCCACTTGAGGACAAATCCAACATATATTAGTAATTTACATAGAATAAAGCTTATCTACCTCTCCTAATCCCTTGCAGTCCAGGTATTCAACAAGAAGTATAAATTCTTCAGCTGAGACGTTTACTTGTTTCAGATTTTTTCTTGATTTACTGGTCCTCTCATACTACAGTTTGATTTCACCATTGTTCGGTCAGTTGCCCGAGCTTCATATTTTCTGTGTTGACTCCAAGATGTGAAAGTTGCTGCACATTGGATTTGCATCTAAGGATAATCATGCTGTTTTCAGTATTCCACTGTTTCAAAAGCGTAACGGACCTTTCCTTTAAGAAAATTATTTTTTCTCATTTTAAGTTCACTTCAGGATGATGCCCAACTGCTCTGTGCCTTGTATAAAAAAAAGGTTTTCTGAAACTTCCACTAGAAATGAAACCTCAAGATGATGGTGATAAAGCAAAAAGCATGGATGAAGAGTGTTCCATTCCTTATTTTATCCTGCAACTGGTGGCAAGGAAAATGAAGAAACCAATGATCTGCAGCCTTGTTTTGCAAAATTGTAATGAGGATTAAAGAAATGAGAACTATTTCCTTTTTTTGCTTTTTTTTTGGATACAACTGGATCAAAAACTAATTTATCTCTACTGGAGATGTTGCCTAGTTAAAAGAGAACTAATTGCCACAACAGAGAAAATTACTTTATGTTTCAAATATTCTGTTGAAGCAATCTACACCTAACTGTCAAATATAAAAATTTACAGATTCTGGGCAGAGGAAGTAGTTACAAAATTTCAGTAAATATTGTCATTTATGAGGCTTATAAAGTATTCAATGCACATAAAACACTTCCTACTACTTTATCTCAGGATGTATCTGAGAGATCTAGGGTCCATAAAGCACAATGCAATATATTTAAAGTGAACATAGAATTATTAAACCAGGTAAAACCTTTCAAAGTAGATTCTGATTATAGGAAAATACTTTTTTTGAGATGATAAAATTTTTGTTTCCCATTTGTTGCCACCTTTCTGATTTGGGAGGGTGGAACTATTTATCAGTCTTCATTGGTGGCAACTCAGTTACATAAGGCTGTATACCCAGCTGTACATAGGTTTTCCAGTTGACATGATTTGATGAACTAAAATACCTTCTATAGTTCTTGGTAATTAGAAATTAGAAATAAGTTAATCATACTTACTGCTTAAAATGTTCGTATCAAGACAAAGTAATGGGATACACAGCAGTATATCTGATGAACAGCTGAAGAGAAAGCCAAGAGACAAAATTCTTTAGAAATACAATGCTACTAATTATTCCTGGTGCTGTACTGAGTTGCTGGAAATTATTAAATGAATTGTCTTTAGGCTCTATGCTTAAACAGGTGTGTACTGTTTACAGGCTACATTTAAAGGCTGGATGGATATTATGTATGCAGCTATTGACTCAAGAGATGTAAGTACTGCAAATACCTTAAATTATCTTTTTTGCCCTGAGGTCTGTCTATCTACAAGTGTGTATTTATCTTACATAAGCTATTAATATCCATACAATAGAATGAAAAAAAATTAATTAGTTTGAGATTCTGTGATAACAAAATGTGGAGAACTGAATGCAAACTGCCAGATGCTATCAGCTAGAGGTTGAATAGACAAAATATATTGATATAAATGATAGGAGTACTGTCCAAACACAAAATATTGGGGACATTTTGCGCAAGGTTGCCACTTGTTTGGTTGACATTTTCACATCAAGTCTTAGGAATGATATTTCACTTCTTTTTTTCCTTAGGTATTACAGCAACCCAAGTATGAAGACAACTTGTACATGTACTTGTATTTTGTCATCTTTATAATTTTCGGGTCTTTTTTCACCCTGAACTTGTTCATTGGTGTCATTATTGACAACTTCAATCAGCAAAAAAAGAAGATAAGTATTGTTTCATTTCCCTTCTAAAGATATTCTAAAATATTGCATTTTTGCAGGTGCCTAATATATGGAAATTACAGCCATAGCTTGTTCAAAATTGAAAAAGCTGCAGTATACTAGGTCATAAAATCATACCTGCAGTATTCATTAAAGTTGTAAGATTTTTCATTTAGTGAATGGGACAGATCCTTCTGTTGTCTTCCTTAAGTCATCTGCTTTTTCATGACTAAACTTCATGAAGTCTTCTTGCATAATCCAACCCCTGAATTAGGTCCCTACATCAAAGTACTCATAATTTCTTCGGGTTTTTTTGTTCTTGATTTGTAGTTATTCTTTGAGCACACAAAAAAATAGCTAGCTGGTTACGAAGCACAAAAAATTATTCCATCACACAACTACAGATGCTGTTTTAATGATCCCAAGTATTCAGGTTCTACTTTGTGGCATTGAACAATCTGAAATTTCACAGAGCAGGAGTGGTTTGTAACTATTATAGGACCTTTTTTCATTGTTTTGCAGTGCAGATGTAGATAATTGTATTGGTATAGATGGTCTGAGTATGAGATGCTTGCCTTTAAAATTATTTGCTATAAATAGATAAAGCAATGAAAGCTCAAGGACCAAAGCAGCTATGAATTACTAGTTTACTTTTACTTTACTGGGCTGCATCACTTTCTTTGGGTTTATGTTAATAATGAGAAATACTAAGCAAGATTTTTGGAAGCTGTACATGGTAGAAACCTGGAGGTATGTTCTTAGAGAGCCTGTCCAGCTTATGATCCATGCATTCCCACATCTTCAAGCTTCCCACACACTCATCCACAAAGGTCTGTATCCAGTCCTATGTGTGCATTGGCATTCCTGGAGTTAGATATCTGCAAGTATCTCTTATCAAGGAAAAAACTTCTTCAAGAGGTATGGGAAGTGTCATAGGTTTTCATTCAAGTAGTCTCTTAAAGGAGGTTACTATGGATTTTGGTTAGGTTACCATGAAAGACCCACAATTCCCCCTTTGTCTTCACTGTCCGACTTCAAAGGCAAGTTCCTGCTTTTGCTAAAAAGAACATCATTGAACATGGAAGCTAATCAAAATAAAAGATTTAAAAGAGAGAATTTTATTGTTAATAGGGTGCTTCAATCTTCAGCTAAGTTTCTCCAAAGTCTGATGATCCATCTTCTCAAGAACCTTGAAGACTTGTGATTGCTAAACTAGAGATACTTAAAGCACATTCTTGTACTGAAAACCTGACTTTGTCTCCTTCCTTTGACTCACTAAAATCACAGTTCAGAAGTGACAGTATTGAGCAGCCCAGACTATCTGAGTTTATCTCAAATACCATTTACTGTATCTCTTCCTAAAAAAGAAAGTAGGTACTGAAAATGATTTCTTGGAATTCCAGGAAAATAACTAAAATAACTGTAGAAAAATGTTGCTTGCATTGCTTTTTTTTTTTTTAAGAGATGCAGTACTGGATGTCCAGACTTCTAGACTAGATGCTTAGAATGTAAACAGCTGCATTTGATAGCAAAGAAAATTTTCCCAATTTAGTCATCTTGATTTTTGAATCATTCAGTCATATTTCTCTAAGAGTTTTTTCAGCACTGCATAAAAATATGATTATAACCAGTTTTGATTTCATGTTTTTACTTTGGAGGTCAAGACATATTTATGACAGAAGAGCAGAAGAAATACTACAATGCAATGAAAAAGCTGGGATCCAAAAAACCACAAAAACCTATACCAAGACCAGGGGTAAAATTATTTATACACATCAGACAAATAGCTATTTACAAAGAGTTTTTATTGATACAGAGAGAGCAGAAATATACCCAATGAAAATTATCAGTCACTAGAGCATTATTCAGCAGACCAGAAAATTATTTTTGACTTACAACTATTTTTGTATGAATGTGCAACACAGGAGGCTGAACTAAGTTGTTGTATTTGAGTACTTTACTTAAGATGACTAGTTACAATTTTATTGAAGTCTCATAAGCCTTACTGCATGTGTTTTTCTACTTTCTTCTAACAGGAAAAAAAAATTACAGTTTGTATTGGATGTTTCTTTTTTCTTTCTTCCTCAGAATAAATTCCAAGGCATGGTCTTTGATTTTGTGACACAGCAAGTATTTGACATCAGCATCATGATTCTTATTTGTCTTAACATGGTAACCATGATGGTAGAAACTGATGACCAGAGCAAAGAAATGGAAAATATTTTGTACTGGATAAACCTTGTGTTCATTGTCCTTTTCACTGGAGAATGTGTCCTGAAATTAATTTCACTTCGTCATTACTACTTTACTATAGGTTGGAATATTTTTGATTTTGTGGTTGTGATTCTCTCAATAGTAGGTAAGTCTCATTAATTAAACCAAAGAGAAGGTAATATGAAGTGAACTTTTACTTGAATAGAGCTATACGGCGAGCATTTCCAATTGCAAGGTTTACAGCCAACTCATTCAACTTCACATTTTGACTTCTAATTTAGCTAAACCAACCACCAAAACGATTATGATCATCCAACATAGATTGTGCCTGCAAATATTGAGTATAACTGCTAAAACAGAAATTACGCAAGTGGAATCTACAGAATATTTTTAATTGCTACATAAAACCGCTGATTTTAAAACTATGTTTCTAAATTTCTATTGCGATATGGAGATTAAGTGGTAATGTACCTTGGTTTTCTTCTTTTCTTTTTTTAGGTATGTTCTTAGCTGAGATGATTGAGAAGTACTTCGTATCCCCCACACTGTTCAGAGTCATCCGACTGGCCAGAATCGGGCGAATCCTGCGCCTCATCAAGGGCGCCAAGGGAATCCGCACTCTGCTTTTTGCTTTGATGATGTCTCTTCCTGCTTTGTTCAACATTGGGCTGCTGCTCTTCCTGGTCATGTTCATCTACGCCATATTTGGCATGTCCAACTTTGCCTATGTCAAGAGGGAAGCTGGGATTGATGACATGTTCAACTTTGAAACGTTTGGCAACAGCATGATCTGCCTGTTTCAGATCACCACGTCCGCTGGCTGGGATGGTTTGCTCGCCCCGATCCTCAACAGTGGGGAGCCAGACTGTGACCCCCACAAAGATCATCCGGGGAGCTCTGTGAAAGGGGACTGTGGCAACCCCTCTGTTGGGATTTTCTTCTTTGTCAGCTACATTATCATATCCTTTCTGGTGGTGGTGAACATGTACATCGCTGTGATTTTGGAGAACTTCGGTGTTGCTACTGAAGAAAGTGCTGAACCCTTGAGTGAGGATGACTTTGAGATGTTCTATGAAGTCTGGGAGAAGTTTGATCCTGATGCAACACAATTCATGGAATTTGAGAAATTGTCTGATTTTGCAGCAGCACTTGAGCCTCCTCTTCATCTACCCAAACCAAACAAAGTCCAGCTTATTGCAATGGATCTGCCCATGGTGAGCGGTGACAGAATTCACTGCCTTGACATCCTGTTTGCTTTCACAAAGCGTGTCTTGGGGGAGAGTGGGGAGATGGACGCCCTCAGAATACAGATGGAAGATCGATTTATGGCATCCAATCCTTCTAAAGCTTCCTATGAACCAATCACAACCACATTGAAACGAAAGCAGGAGGAGGTGTCTGCTGTCATCATTCAGCGTGCTTACAGACGACACCTTTTAAAACGAACAGTAAAACAAGCTTCCTTTATCTATAACAAAAATAAAACTGAAGGTGGGGCTGGTCAGGGTATGAAAGATGAAATCCTTATTGACAAGTTAAATGAAAACTCATTTACAGAGAAAACAGATATAACCGCATCAACAGCCGTTTGTCCACCTTCTTATGATCGTGTAATGAGGCCAGTCAAAGAAAAGCATGAAAAGGAAGATAAGGATGGTCAGAAATAAGAGCATATAGCAAGCAAAATCATATATGTGCAAAGTAGTTCATAGCTTGTAAGGATCATGTGTTTGTGTCAACAGGACTCCTGAAGGAGGTCTATGCCAAACTGACAATTTTTACAAATATACTGTACATTAAAGGTCAGTGCCTATTAAAAGACAGTGACCCCTTGTCAGTGACTGTGACTGTGATAAGAAGAAACAACCTTGACAGGAGGTTACTGTTCTCACTACCAGCTGACACTGCTGAAGAGGAGAGAAAAAATGGCTACACAGACTGTAGGGACCAGTTAAAGGGGTGCGAAACCAAGTATTTGTGTGTTTAGCATAAAACAATATGGTAATTGTATCCACTGTTTGCATTTCAACTGCCACATACTTCACATTTTTACAAAATCTGTGTTGGTGGATTCATCTTGTTTTTATTCATATGTTGTTTATTATATGTGACTATTTTTGTAAATGGGGCTTCTGTTAGGGAAGGGAATTAAGTACACCTTTACAGGTACAAGGGCCAGGTGTTCTATTATACGACTAATATACACACAGAAATTATTTGCATGAAGGCATGCTGCACTTATAGATCATGCATGAAAATAACATTAAGTCACAAAGAAAAACAGGTTTTTTTAGCACAGTGTTTCTGGAAAGGAATAACAGATTTTGAGGTGCTTAATAACGTATTCATGTTGTATCATGTTCAAACAAGTCTTAGTATGCCTGTAAAGTCCTCTACAACTCACAAGAATAGTAAATATGGTTTACTTTTTGCACAGACCATTAAGTTTCAGAAGGTGCAAACTTCTTCCTAGGTGTGGAGTCACAGATTTTGTCCTTGTCAAATGTCTTCCTGCATACGAATACTAAATGAATCTGCCTCAGCCCTCCAAATTGATCAAAAAGAGCCCTCTATAAAGTTTTCTGCTTTATCCTGCAGTATTGTTTAGCCATCTTCAGCTCTCAGTAAGGTTGATGTTGTACACGTTAACGAAAAGCCCTCTGCTATGTAAATAATTTTTAACCTGTGGTGCATGTTTGAGCAAACAGATAATGACTTTAGCACATTTATTGCATCAAATATGTACCACAATAAGTGTAGTGTGCAAGCATTCAACAGGTAAAATTACGTATTATCTACCATTATAGATAGTTTGGATGCAATCAATGCATGTTTATATTGCCTATGCTGCTATTCCTTTGACTGTCCAGGATTCTTAAACATGGGAAGCCATACATCAGAGCTAAATGAAATAAACTACTCAAAAAGACCTCATTCCTCCATACCATTAAGCAATATTTTGCAGCTGTTTAGGAGCTTATTTGTTTTACATTTCTGAATTTTCAGTGAAAAAAAAGCATATAGTGTATATCCAAACTGTACAGACATGTTGAAAACTACTAAACCTGTTGAAAATAATGTTAGGATTTTATAAGCAAATATAAATACTGTAAAAATCATTTTATTTTATTTTTCAGCATTATGTACATAAAACAAGAACTGAATTTTATCTTCAGGTTGATGTCACACCATTTTTGTTACTTTCTGTCCATAGCACTTTTTCACAGAAGAACTCCAGAGAACAAGATATAACTAAGTGAATGGATACCTGTAGGTTCTTATTTTTTACAGTATTTGCCAACGTATCAATAATTTCTGCGAAATAAGTTCATAATTTGCTTCTAAAAAGCTAAGGGTTTTTTTGCAGTTGGGAAATGGCCTAAAGTTCAAATTGAATGTCTAAAGCAGTGCCTGCATCATGAGTTTTCAGATACAACCTTTCTTTCACAGAATCCTGAATCTTTTTTCATATTTATTCACAGATTTTTCTTTCATTCATGCTGCACTAGAACAGTTTAAATGGTCCACAATATTTTTTCACAAAGAGAAAGTAGCAAAATTGTATAATCCAACACATCAGGACATTTTATGTTTCTTACACAGGAAAATTAAATATAGATTACTTTTATTAAAATTATTGACTAAATCTGTATTAGTGAACTGCATGCAGGAAAATGCTATTACCCTAACTGAAGCTAAAGAACATTATTAATGCGTCAAAATAATAAAGATTACATTTTTTATTGTACATTCCTTCTGTTTTTATTATCTGACATTAATATAAAAAAGGTGTGCTTCTAAACCTCAGAATGAGAGGATACTGAAAACCTTTACATCCAGCTATGCTGTTCCTCCATGTAAGAAAATCCTTGGGACTTGCTTGTTAGTCACTAATTAATAATTTCTTATTTCATGTGTGTTAGACAGTGAGCATGATGCTTCTGCATGTATCAGTAGTTCTGCCCTGAGTGATTTCCTGCAGCAGCTCCATGCAGTGGGGTGCACAGCCGTGGAACACCAGAGCTGTCCCGAGTGTGTCCCAGCAGGCTCAGAGCAGCTACAGGAATGAGAACTGGGCATTCACGAGTTTAGTAAGGGCAAAATGAGGGTTGAAAGTTGTACTGGATCTGTGACATTCCCCAGCTTGGACTGAGAAGCAGTTTATTCATGCTGGGTGCTGTTCACAAACAGGCTACAGAGCATCTCACATTTGAGAGCATTTCTGAAAAAGGTGAAATGGTGTTGGAGTGAATTAATCATTGGTCTTTTCCTCAGGAATTTTAAGAATCTCTCTGGAAGCACCACATTCCTAAAAGCAGTAATTTGTGAATACCAATATGGAAAAATACAAATGCATCTGGAAAGTGGGTCTGTTCCTTATTCTTTATCAATTGCTTCAGTGAATTTCTGAAAACATTCATTTTATATTTACATAATTTTATATTGCATTCCCCTACAACTTACAATGAAAACACTCAGAGGTGGATACTGAACTTAGTATGAAACCAGTTTACGAGCAACTGAAGTCTTTACACTTGCTTCAGTGGCTAATGCAGAAACAAAATTTCATAGCATTTTCCCTGAAATTCATCAAAAATCTTTCAAGGTAGGGAAACTTCTTTGTAAAACTGTTCTGAACTACATTATGAAAAAAGAAGTCTAAAATTTGTATAAAAAATGCCTAAGTATCAAAATGAAAATATAAGTATTTTCAGATTAATATGTGGACAAAATACATCTTAAAAGGTTACCTTAAAAAGTACGTTAAAAATTACTTGTTTCTCATACTTCTTTTATGTTTTAAATGTAACAGAAGCCTAAATGTTGCTTCAGATCGAGTCAAGCATAACTTAAACATAGTGGGACATAGCAGGATTGTCTTGGCCGCCAAGGAACCCCAACTATGCTTATTGCAAAGAGCTTCTTTGGCACCCTCCTGGCGCTGGGGATGGGAAGCGTGTGACACAGGAAGGCCGTGTGCGATGGATTTGCTGGGAAAGCTCTCTGAGCTCTCACTGCTGCAGGAGCCGAACAGCTGCTCCCAAAAACCCAGCGCAGGGTGGGTTCCGCTCCTCGCACTTGGTGGCGTTACTGCCGCCCCTCCTGCTGGATGAACCGCACACCCGTTCCAAAGGAACGCTCCTTAGCAACCTTTGTTTCTGCTGTCTCGAAATTATGGCTGAGGATGCTTTCACCTCCAGAGGAAAACCTGAGTTTTGCTGGTCTTTGCAACTCTTAATTCTGCAGGAGGAAAGAAAGGGGGGCGGGGGGAGAAGGTGAAGTTTCTCTGTCTTATTTGACCCTATTGCTGTTGTCTTTCTAAGAGAAGTGTCCCATAACTTGAAGTACTCAGTTACATTACGAAATGTGGCCCGCTCAGTCGCATGCTCAGCCAAGAAAAGAAAGGAAAAGAGCCATTCCCAAGGCCTCCACTCGGCATTCCGGCTGCGCGCGCTCCCGAGGCACGGCCGCGCAGCGCCGCCAGGGGGCGCCAAGGCGCGGGGAGCCGTCTCCCGCCCCCCCAGGATCGCCCCCCG
>VZRO01003886.1:1241216-1280557 GCA_013397915.1 Daphoenositta chrysoptera | reverse complement strand
GCGCGGCTGGGCGGGGACCCCGTGCTCCTCTTCTACCGGGCCTACGGCGCGCTGAGGGCAGGTAATGGGGCGGGCCCGTTCCTCCCGAAACGCTGGGCTCCCTTGCCTCGCCTCCCAAAACTCAGCCCTTAGTCTGCTGCACAGGGAACAGCGATGTAACGGAGTCTGAATGTCTTGCGTGTTGAGTTAATTACCAGTGTGTTGTGATCTGTCACCGCTCCTCCTCAGTTTGAACGAAAGTGATCTAGACAGCATCGTGCCAAAGTGAGAAATAACAAGTGTTTTTCTTTTTCATGGTTACATGAACGTGGGTCAGGTAAGTGGGTTCCTTGGAGGGAATTAGAGTCCTGCCCAAACGCATATTGCATTTGATTAGAGAGTCACTAGTGTCTCCCAGCTAATAGCTCTTCCCTTCAAAGCAACTGTGTCTGATTTTGTTGTCTTCTCTGTCTCAGGGAAACTGACAGCTAATACCTATTGGGGGGATCTTTGTGTAAATTATAGTGTTCTGAGAAGTCTATTTAGCTACATGCATATTTCAAGGATGTCACAAAATATTAACAAGTAACCCAGCATGGCGGGAGGGCTGAGGCAAGTCTAGGAAGGTGTGCTGGTTTTGAGGTTGTATGTCTGTTCCCAAGCTCCCAGATGTTTTTGTTTGTGTAAGAATCCTGTCATTTTTCAAGATATTGTCTATTTTGCTGATGTTCAAAATATTCACACAAACAAGGCAAAAATCCTGGCTATATTCAGAAACAGGAGCAAACAAGAGCTGCTCAATGCCCTGTATAAAACAGATACGAAATACGATTTTCATCTTTATGACAGTTGGCAGAACTAGCACATAATTCTTTTCAAGTTCCTTGTATTGAGGTGCTGTTTTCTTTCCTGTGTCTGAAAGACTTGCACAAACAAGTGAAAGTGGATATTTGCATAATGAACAAAAATATGGGAGAAAAAATAGAAGGGAAAATATAAATCAGATTGATGTTTGATGATGATATTCTTTGTCTTGAAAAGTGTTATAGCTTATTCTGTGCTTGTTTTCACTAGGTGATGTCCAAGAAAGTATTCGACAGTTGGAGTCTATTAAAAACAAACAGGAGGTGTCACTTTGTACAATGATGGCTCTGATTTATGCCCACAAAAAGAGCCCTAATCCAGGTATGCTCATTAAGACGTGCTATTTCATGTTTTAAGCAGCTCTGTGTGAAGGCCTGACAGCTGTAGGCTAATTCTGCCTAAGTTAAAAAGGTTTGCTCTGGCTTTGCACTTGGCATAGGATCGGATAGTGAACTGAGTGACACTTACCGAGATTGTAAACAAAAATACCAAACCACAAAACTGAAGTGTAAGAGTGGATGTTAAAATAAAACACCCACACATAAAATCTGACTTATACCCCACGATGAAAAATCTTTGAAGGAAAGAACAAATTGAATCAAGCTTCCTGTGTTTGTTGTTCACTCATGTCTGATATTGGTACTTTTGAGCAGAACTGCAACTTGAACAGTCTTTAAAGCCATGCCATTTCTGTCTTTCAAGTTATCCTGACCATGCAAATGGAGAAAAGAATTTTGTGAATTTTGGTATTCCTTTCTCTAACCTAAAAGCTGGCGTGATTTTGTTAGGAGTTATATTCTCAAAATAAGAGTTGGTTTATCAGGTGCATTGAGTGGTGGTTAAACTTTGGCTGCAGTATCTTTCTCACTGTGCAGATTTATAGCTGCTACTGACAGTTTGTTC
This sequence comes from Daphoenositta chrysoptera, assembly GCA_013397915.1. NCBI lineage: Eukaryota > Metazoa > Chordata > Aves > Passeriformes > Daphoenositta > Daphoenositta chrysoptera. Next base: position 1,278,811 of record VZRO01003886.1, on the reverse strand, counting down.
AGCAATATGATGTGAAACAGCTCTGACTAATGGTGTCACTCTTACTGGAGTCCCTGAGGATTAATACTGCAGGACAGCAAAGTTATCCTGGACCTCAAGACTCTCTGAAAGTGAGAGGTTTCCCTCATTCGTTAGGTGGGTCACCATGCCATGGCAGGAGATCAGGTTGGCTGGGCCTGATCCCCTGGGTGCCCTGTAGGTGCTGTGGCACTCAATAATCTGATCCATGACCTTCCCTGACACCGAGGTCAGCCTGACAGGCCTGGAGTTCCCCAGAGCTTTCTTCCTGCCCTTCTTATAGATAGACATCACACTGGCTAACCACCCCTCATTTGGGACTTCCCCACTTCTGGGACCTCCCCATCAGTCATGTTGATGGGAACCCTCTTCTGCCTGTTCCATCTCTACCTGATAAACATTAGTAATTGAGTGGGATTGCCTGCATGTTTATCAATGGACAATACAGAAAGCAGTGTTTGCTTTGGGAGCCCTTGGCTTATGTGCTGCTCTTTTGTAATACCTTGAGAGGCTATCAACAAGAGCTCTGAACAAAACCTTTTCAGATCGAGATGCTGTTCTAGAGTTGGATGCAAGACTGAAGGAACAACGTAAAACAGCAGGACAGCAGGCTCTGTACTATGCTGGCTTGTTTTTGTGGCATCTTGGTCGTGAGGACAAAGCCCGTGAATATGTCGATAGAATGATCAAAGTTTCTGGTGGTGGTAAAGAGGTAACTGGTTTTTACCTTTCTTTAATGTAAAAGATTAGTGGGCATTGATGCTGTTAGGAGGTTATCCTGAACTATTTTGTGTTCTAGTACTTAATGTCATAAATTCATTTGACACAGCTGAGTAAATTCCCATAATGATTGTTTTGTCAACTAACATTAATTTGCACTTAGTAAATAACAAATACTGGCTTAATAAATGAAATTAAATCACTTAATAAATGGAAATAATATGTGGTTAAGCCAGTATTGATACTTGATACCAAGCCTCATAATTCCAGGCAAAAAAATAAGCATCATGGTCTCACTAGAGGGAAACAGCTAGATCTGAAGGCTCAAAAATACCCAGAGGATTGGGGATTTAAATTTTCAGCTGTTGTAAAGGCAAAATTTGCCTAGGTTTTTACTGAAATAAGTATTGTATATAGCATTGTCTTTGGCATTATATACAGAAATCACAATTCATTAGAATCTTGAATCTCTAAAGAGGTTTCAGAAAGCTTAGTATGTTATTTTTTTAAAGGAGGTATCAGCTTCAGTTCAAGGAGAGAAACGTGAAAATTGGGGGTATTTTTTGTAGTCAAACACCTTTGAGGCAGAGCTGTTAACATTGAGTGCATAATTGTACAGTATTAAACAAAAATGTTCTGCTGTGTGGTTCAGTACTTGTTCAATTTGGAATTTATAGTTTTATGGTTGATCTACTACATGAATTAGAAATCTGCAACTATTCTAAACATTATTTTCTGAAATTATGATTTAAGTAATGGCTTAGCTTTCAAACTAACTGATTATTAATTTAAAGTGGTAGTTATTTTAAATAATAACTTAATTTATTGGCTAATTTATACTAATGTAGAAATAACTCGTATTAGTGAAGAAATAATTAAGGACATCACAAAGCAATAATATGGTAATTCCTAAAAAGACTAAGGATAGTTCATTTTGGTGAAACAGCAATATTTATGACTTTGCTTATTGAAACAATGGTTGTTGGTTTTTGTTTGCTTGTTTTTGTTTTTAGGAAATACTGTTTGGGCATGTTGCTTAGTATGAAATATTTCCAGCTGAAGTATTTAAAAATATTTGAAGTAATTAATTAATTTTTTTACAGACACGTGCATACAGATGAAAAAGTACATTGGTGTTTAAATATATTTAAAAAAAAATTTAAATTCACCTGTTATGGTTAGCTCTTTTTCTAGTTGCGCAATACAAAGTTATGTTTATATGTTTACTTAGATTTTTTTGAAACGTGGTTCAGGGTGTTTAAACTCGGTGAAACAGGATTTGCCTTGTATATACTTATTTTGATACAATTCTTTATGTACTCCTTGTATAGAAATACACCTGCCTTTCTTTAAAAAAATGCTCAAGTATATGAAGTTTAGCCAGTTTCCAGTGCATAACAAAAGCATGACCCTGATTGTTAGCAATTGTAAAATATGGCTCTTCTACTAACCTTTGAGTTTTAAATACAGAACTCATTTCTTTAATTTTATGTTCTAAAAGAGCTAGTGATGTTTTATATTCTAAATGTATGTTTTGGTAGCAATTATAATTTGATTGAATAATTCAGAACTTCAAAATAGATTTTATTTAGTTAAGCTATAATTAACTTGGGAACACATAAGAGAAATAAATTTCATTCATGACAAGTAGTAACTTCTTCAAGGAGAAGACATTTCACCTTTTAAAAGTTTGGGTGTTCTTTTAATAACACTTTTGGGGATTTGAGCAATGTCAAGGATTTTTTCTTTTACATATGAGTTTTTCTTTGTAGTCAGGAAGTAGAAGAAAAACCTCAAGTTTCTCACTTTTATCAGCACCAGTACGTTTCTCAGTGTCTCACATAAACAAAATCTTAAGAAAACATTGTGCTGAAATGTTTGCAGAAAATACTCTGCCTAATGTGATTACTTCTGTGAGGTTTTGTTCTGACTGCTGAGCATGTTAGACTTGTTTGTTGCTATTGGTGTTTTTTTCTAATTCTGTAAGTAAATGCACTATTTGATTAGTTTGACTCTGGAATAAATTACTAAAATTTTAGGTTATGCTGTAGAGCAGTTATAATTATGTTTCTGAAGTAGTTAAAATAGATACTCTAAGTCCTTTATTTAGGTTATTTCTGCTTATTGTATTTAGTTAGCAAAGAATTGTAATTTGTATTTTGTTAACAGGGGTTAATTTTGAAAGCATGGCTTGATCTCACCTGTGGGAAAGAAACTCACATTAAAAAAGCTCTGAAATACTTTGATGAAGCACTGCAGGAAGGCAATGATGTTTTTGCACTGCTTGGAAAAGTAAGTTTACTTCATTATTTTAAATCTTTGTAAATGTCATATTAGTCTTGTAAAGTGATTAGAGAGCTGCTGAGAAGAGTAGTGCGTAATGAGCTTGTCCAAGGAATAGAAATACAGCTCACACCCTGTAGGTACTTTAGGGTTCTTTAGACACCAATGTAAAAAGAAAATAGAGATTACATACAGTCAATCTAAATGTATATTGTGGTTATGATTCTGCTATGCACACAAGAAAACCTTTCTATTCATATATTTATATGTACAAAATGAGCTTCAAATCACTTGAAAGTGTAAAAATGTGTGGTCTCTTCCTTTTTGCATGGGATACATATGCACGTTGCAGAATTGCTGTGTGCCAAAAAGCAGTAGTTAAACACTGTAGTGTGATATTTTTTTTTTAATATTGTTAACACACCTCTTAAATTGTCATTAGTTTGTTTCATGTGTTCATTTGTGTTCATATAATAATCATCAGTGATTGTGTTCCATTAAAGGAGAGTGGCATGAATTGTTTTCTTTACACATTTTCTGTTTCAGAGCATATTACATATTACTTTATATGTAATATAAATATAACATATTACTTTATATCGCAGACATTGTTACTCATTAACATGATGTTTATTTAGTGTTCTAAAGCTAAATGTAGAAAAAATTGTTCAGTGAATATTGGAAGAATATCCTGAAGTTCAGGAGAGTGTGCACAATGGCATTTGCTTAGGTGTGTGTGGTTGGTTGCATGTGGACCATTGAATTCGATTAACAGTATATGTCAAATGTAATTACTGTAATCGGGTTTAAACAGGCAGCTATCTCACTAGGGCTTAAGAAATTAACTCTCAGAAGCTCCTGTGTTTACACCATTTCTGTCTTAAAAAGATGAAATAAAATGGCACACATACAGTCACCTGGAATATGATAATTAAATTCAAAGCATAAAAGCAAAACAGGGTTTAAGTCCTAAATTTATTTCTACTTGAATTTATTTAAACCTGTGATACTTGACTTCTGAAGTAGTTTTGTATTTGTAATACCCTGTAAATCACATTACAGTTAGAAAATTGTTAATTCTGGCAACAGCAATATTACCTGCTCAGTGTGGGTTTTTACATGGTACATACCTCAGGGCTTGAATAAATGTTTCATGAGTGGGTTGTGTTAAATATCCTAAAATGGTGGGATACTTCATACAAACTTATTTGAAACCTAATAAAACAATTTTACTTTTCAGCTATGTCTGCCTTTTTCTTGCTTGCAACTGACTAGTAAGTTGTAAATAGTTACAAAAAAAAAAAGCAGTTACATTTGTTACACATTTGTTACAGAATGCTTACCACACACACCAGGCTTTACACATCATCCTTTGCTATTTGATTGCTGCAATATGTCTAGTTGTGGTTGATACTGAGGCAAAACTATTACTTCACAAAAGAGTTTTTTTCTCCCTAGCTCTTTTTCCTGGTTTCTGTATGAAAGAACTTGTGGATCTCACCTCTGTGAGTGAACAGGCTCTTGATGTGGCTTCTTTTCCTTCCATTAGGCACAGTATTTTGAGGTCCGACAGAATTATTCAGGAGCTCTGGAAATTGTGAACCAGATAATTGCAAACTTCCCGAACTTCATTCCTGCTTTCATAAAGAAAATGAAGCTACAACTAGCCTTGCAGGACTGGGAGCAGACAATTGAAACAGCACATAGGTTGAGTATGAAGTAGCACACTACTGAATTCTTTTCTTGCCTTGTTTACACTCTAAGGACATTTTGAAACAAAAGTAGATAGGTTTCCATTCATTGTTACTGAATCTGAATTAGTTGCATCAGATTTTTTTAAAACAAATTTCAAGTAAATTAAGTTTTATTAGAACCCAGCCTTGCAATTCTGTGAGGATGCTGCATCAATACATGAATCCATTTTGGATAGCAGAGGATCTTTCTTGAGACAGGCATGAAATAAGAGCTGTGCTTTCAGTTGAGATCCATGATATAAAATGACTGTGAAATACAAGTTATTCTATTCCTGTTTTAGGATAAAATAGATGATTGAGCAAGGTTTTGGTTTGGTTTCTTTACCTTCACCTTTTGTTTGGCTTTAGACTATTACAGAAAGATCCCCTCAATTTAGAAGCCGTAAGAATGGAGGCCCTGTATCATCTGTGCAAGGAAGGAAATATATCTGAGGTGAGTCTTTTTACTAGCAGAATGTTGAGCACAACATAGTGCATGTGGCATCTAGTTCCTACAAAGGCCATCTTCTTTCTGTGTTCTCCTCACACACTTCAGCTGGTGGTGTGCTGCACTAATCTGCAGGAGGTATATCCACCTATTCTGATTTGAATGGCTACTCTAGCTTATTGCTGGGGTGTTTTCTGGGTGCCAAGGAAAAGATAATTTTTAACCTCCATCTTTCCAGAGAACAGGTGTCAAGCCAAACAGAAATCTGGTCTGGACAGTTAACTGAGTCATGTTGATTTGAATCATCAAAGTGATCTTTTTTGTTTTAATGCTCTTGTGATAAATTCATAAGTTATTGTAAGCCTTCCATTAATTTTAAATATTTTATTAATTGAATTAAGGGAAATAATGAGGTCTTGTAGTGATAGTTTTTTGGAAGTAGTCATAGTTGTTACACCTGTGTTTTGTTCACCATTTTTTTGACAATTATTGTGGGTTTTTTTCAGCTCTAAGAATTCTGTGCTGCTTTTCCTTCTGCTCCCAGGATCTGTTTTTTTATCACAGGGCTCTATGCATGTATTTTGTATGTATGGCACTTGTGCCATTTTTCCGGAAGTTTTAAAATAGTTGATCTAAATTGTCGCCAAAAATTCATTATATATTTTTTCTCATTATGCAAAAATACTGGTATAATTTAAGTGCAAATTTAGCAAAAAAAGTGTTCTCATTGTGTTGTAGGTGTTTGCAAGTTCTAGAAGAAAAGGTATTGACGTTATTTAACATATTTTCAGTTATTGCAAAGAACTCAGCCTTTAGTCTACTTATAATCAAATTTAAGTCTTATGCACAATCATGAGAAATAGGGAGAAGTAGTGAGAATTGCTGGCTCCAGTGAAGCCATCTGAAAGGAGCCTTGCTGGACACAGTAGAGTGCTAACTAAAGATTCTGGGATAAAATGCTACATGTGACTGAGAGCCATGTCTAGGGAAAAATTTCAAGGCCTGTTAGATTTACACATTTCAAGTGTCTGCATCTAAAATACTAAAAAGACCTGTGTACCTTATTATTGTATGCCCAGCAAATCCCCTGACGTGTTTTGACAGACTAATGTGAAAAGTCTTGGAAGTGCTTTGCTTTTGAGTGTGTGTGTCTGTATCACACTGGAGCCCCAGCAGGATTCACAGAGCAGATTCCTCAGAATATCTTGCTTTATGGGACTCCTCTGTTATATCAGACTTACCTGAAGCCTTTCACCTTTTTAGAGCATGGATAAAGGACACATGGTCTACTTTGTTGTCACTTTACTATTCAAGAGTATTTTCTTAGGAATTCTCAAGTCTAACTCCTCACCCTGAAAACCTCTGAATTTATATTTCAAGGTATTAGTGCATAGTAAAATTGTGACTAGTTTTTACTGAAAACTGTTCAATTGTCCTAATCTGTTAATTGTTTCTATTACTTATTATATTATTCCTTTTTCTCCAAGGCTTCAGCAAGACTGGGAGACCTAATTAAAGCACTGGAAAGATTAGAGCCACGTAATTCTGAGCTATTCTGCAAAATGGCTTTAGCTTTCAGTAGAACAGTGAGTATGTTGCTTTTTTGAGTATGAGTATATATTGCTTTTTTTTCTTAAGCAGTGTACAGCTATCTATATATCCTGGTTTTGTTCTGTTTTTCAGTAGGCAGATGTTAAATGTCTACCAGAAAGTAGAAAATTGTGGACAATCGAAATAGATTGACTCTTGTAGCCTTGGTAACCATATTTTTCAAGCCTTATATTCAGTATGAATTACAATGCTTAAACCATCTCATTCCAAAAATGGTTTTACTGCTTGCTTTTTAGTGTGAATCAGTGAAAATACACTCAAATATTCACCAACCATATTCTTACTGTAGGAAACTGACAAGTTTAATCACATAACCTTGAAAGTGAAGGTTTCTTTAATCTCTGTATTTATCAAAAATTGCTGTAAGGAAGCATTCAGAACAACTATTCCTTATTGTATGGTATTGTATATTTATGTTTGACTCCATCCCACTTTAATGTCACAGTTTTTATAGAATTACTCCCGACTAATAATATTCTTACATGAGATGTTGTTGTCTCAACTGCTCTGGCTATATTCGGTGTGTTTGTCTAATTGAATCTGAAAACTAAGAAAAACTTCAGGCTTAAAGATCGTTCTTACCATCAGTGTGGCCGGAACCAGCTCATCCTTCAACATACACAGACCTTAGTTGAAAGAGCATTTGATTTGGCATCTGACAATGCAGAATTTGCTACTGAACTTGGCTACCAAATGATTTTACAAGGGAAAGTGAAAGAAGCTCTAAAATGGTACAAGACTGCTATGACACTTGATGAAACAAGTGTTTCTGCACTAACTGGTAAGGTCTTACACTTCCTTTTGATTTTTTACTGGACAGTGCTTTTTTGATCAAATTTTCCTATTACTGGTACTAGGAAAATCTAGAATTATTAGAACAGGAGCACTGGGTTGTATTTTCAGATTCATGGTATGCTTTCTTCCTTGTGGCCAGTGTCTCCTTACTGGATATGTCTTTAGGTCTTCCTTTTTGAGAAATGAATCTTTTCTCTTCTAAATGAGATCTCTCAAAATAATAGTAGGAACAGACATTTTGCTGTTTATTACTTATTTTTAAATTTTATTTCTGTAGTACCTAAGAACTAGAGAACTCTTAGGCACTACAAAAATAAGAAAACCTATGGCAGTTGATAGAACAAGCTGTCCATGTCCTCATTTGTGTCCAAATTAGATTGAAAACCATAATCAAGTCAAAACATCATACTTTGGATATATGTGTCATATCCAAAAATACCCCACTTTGTACTAAGTCCCATTTGTGTCAAGAAAATGGAGAGTAAATATGTCATGTTTGCTTGACAGATTTTTCCCTGTGTTTTTTTTCTCCTTGACTATGCCATGGCTTTAAACAATATTAAAACTTTAGATGGCAGGAGTGGCTTGTGTGTGCTCTTGAGGTTGTTTTCCTTCTTGTACTTTTTCTGAATTTAGAAGCCAGACCTTCTGGTTAGTCTAGAACCAGTTGAAGATTTCCTATTTCAAACTGCTTTATAGCATATTAATGTGTCTATCTTGTATCACCTACCTATGGTTTTTCTGAGTATGTAAAATTTGCATTGCCATCAGTCTTGATCCATTCTTTCTTTTCACATCACTGCTTTATGAAGAGGTTGAGGAGAGAAAAAGTTAATTCTGGAAAAGAAAGCATGTGCTTGACTGGGAAGATGAATTGGCAATAAAATCTTTCCATGTGTTACAGGAATTATCCGTTGTCAGCTCGTACAAGGTGAATTAGAAGATGCAGAGCAGCAGTTGGAGTTTCTTAATGAAATTCAACAGTCCATTGGAAAATCTGGGGTAGGAGATATCTTTCTTCATTGAGATACTTTGATTACAATCTGAACTGTGGCCTTCTAACTATTACACATTCTATATTTCAGTCACTTGAGTAGAGCATTCTGAGTGGACTACTGTTAAATCTCAGTTTCTGTTTTTTTTCCTATTTAAGTTAATGTGTTGCTTAACTTTGCAACACAAGGCTGTTTGCCTGCAGAGCAAAATTGTAATTTTCTAGCTGTGTTTGTTCTCTTAAGATACGTTTGAAATGTAAAGGGACAAATATTAATTATTTTCAAGATTTTGTGATTAGACAAATGTAAAGGTTCTTGCACAAATTGAAGGAATGCATTGGTAGAATAATCAAGCGTCCTTTACAACATACTAAATGTCTTACACTATCCCTAAATACAAAGAAAAAGTGGCTAACATTAATAATTATGTAGTGTTATATGAGTAACAGATAAATGTGTCTGGAATATGCAGAATGTTCGGGGGTTTCTGTTTTTGTTTTTTTTCTGTAGGAATTATCTTTCTTGCGTGCAGTCCTAGCAATGAAAAAACATAAGAGACAAGAAGAAGTTATCGCTTTATTGAATGATGTTCTGGATACTCACTTTTCATCTTTGCATGGATTTCCTCTTGGCGTGGAATATTTTGAAAAACTAAACCCTGATTTCTTGCTAGAAATTATTAGAGAGTATCTTAATTTTTGCCCAGCACAGGTAAGCAGCTGTCGATCACATCTGGTTGAGAATGGGAATTACTTCATTTTGAGAACAGTTAATCATGAAGCAAAAAATTAGAAAATTTTCTCTCTTAAAATGTGAATTTATTTGATGTAAGAGTTAAAAGATATTACACCACTATATAAGTAATGATAAAAATACATCTTTTGTGATGTGAGCAAGTGGCAGTAATGACACCTGAGGAAACTTGGGATATTTATTCCATGCACTCTGTGTGTGTAGTTGTACTGTCTCAGTATTTCTTAGGAAACTGTAATGATACAGTGAATAGAGCTATCTCATTAGGAAACTAGGATGTTCACACTGACCCTATTCATGAAATATTTTTGTTGGCTTAGGATATCTTTTCAATGATAATTCAAATTCTTTCTTTTGTTTGTTGGTAAAAATCAGTGGAATACTGCCTTTTAATATTATTGTTAATTCCAATGAAAAATCTCACTTGCTTAGGTGGCTTAATTTTCTGTGGCTCAATTTGTGTGCTCTGGTTTTGGCAACCAAGGCATGTAGAACTTAATAAATTGAATGGGGAACTGACATCTTTAAAGCAGAAGAAACACATTTTAAGTTTCTTTAAATAGTGTCTTCCTTAAATAGATTATTCTTCTGAAATAGCTGGGGGCTGACTTCTGTTATCTGTCTACCCTAATTATAGAACCTTTCCATAAATATGTTGATGCAGAGTTTTAAAATCTTAACAGGAAAACAAGTGGCTTTCCATTGTTAGGAACTGCCTCAGTGTCTGTAAGAAAATGGTACCATTTGAAAGTCTGAAACATCAGTAGCAGTGACATTTTCATGTCACAGATGGAGATAAGAAGTGTCATTCTGTGAGGTAGTGCCTTACCTGAAGACTTCACTGGGATACATTCCAGAAGTACTGAATGGAAATGATGGTTTTTAATCTGGAATTAAAACAGCTTTTCTGAATTGCTGTCCATAGAAAGATTTTTAGAAGAAAAGATAGGCTTTTGCTGAAGTTTCCTTTATCTCTTTATTGCGAAAAGAACTGTCTGGTGTTTGGAAGTGAGGAGTTAGCTAGGTGGTGGGGGCTTCCATTTTGGTATTGGAGATGGCTGCTTCTCCAGGACACCTGTCCTGTGGAAATACTGATGTTTAGGTTTCCTTTTCCTCTTTTAATGTATAAACCAGTTAGCAACTAGCTAAAGTAATAGAAGGAAATGAGTAATGTTTCTGATAAAGAGCAACTAAAACATGGTATATTGTACTAGCAATGTGCATGAAAGTAGCTGGTTTACAGCTGCTATTTTCAGTTTGTTGCTAGCAGTATGGATATGTTCTGTGGTGTGGGATGAGGGTAGGCCTGACAGGACCAGAACCTTTTCTTTCCAATCTTCTCATCATTCAGTTCAACTTCAGCTTTCTTGAAATTTAATTCATGGTACTGCTGTGTTGGATGAGTTGGCCTGGTAATTCAGAATGTGTCACCAAATTTTTATGGCCTGATTCTTCTTATGTCAGGTCTGAAGTGTTTTATGATCCTTGAAGTCTCTGAGACTGTCTTGTGTTCCTGCTGATATCAAGAAATTGCCCCATTAAATTTCAAACATTTTTTTTCTATGTCTGCACAACGACAGCTGCTTGGACTGAATGAAATAAAAAGGCTTTGCTAATGCTCATTTGAGTTTAAAGTGAAGTTCAGACTTAAAACGAAAATTTTAATCTAAATTTAATCTAAAATTAAATCTTAAAATCTTAAAATCTTAAATCTAAATTAAATCTAAATCTAAAACCTGTTGACTCAAATGCTGGATTTGTTAGTTTGTTGGGGTTCTTTTTGTGTTACTTACTTGTTTTTTTGCTCCTAGCCTGCAAGTCCTGGGCAGTCTCCTTCACCGCTTCTCAAGCACTGTGCTTCAGTTCTTGAAACTGTTGTAAAAACTGTGCCCGGTCTTCAACAAGCTGTCTTTTTAATTGCAAAAGTGAAGTACTTATCAGGTAATAGTTATATGAATGGTTAGTTAACTGCCTGTTTAGTTTATTTAACATAAAAAATTAATTTCATGGTTGTAAATCATAATGAATGTTTTTCTTTCACTGTAGAACAGTATGTTACAGCTAAGTGAAGAACATTTGCACTTCCCATTTTTGTCATTTATATAAGAGTATCCTAATTGTACAGACATATAAATACAGTATTTTTCTATCTATTGCTTCTCAAAAAGTTAATTTATTGAATGATTTACAGATGGAACAGTGGGAAAATATCATACCTTTGACCTGCTTTTGATTTCATGTCATAACCTTACAGTACTTGGTATATGAGTTTATTCACGAGATGCTGACATCTATTTTTAAAAAAAATTGGTGAATAAAAATGCTGTGTATATAACCTCTGTATTTCATATCAGCTGCTTTTTCACTTTCCCTTCCTTTTCCCACTTCCTAGGGGATATTGAAGCAGCCCAAAATAATCTACATTACTGTCTGGAAAGGAATCCTTCTTATGCAGATGCACACTTACTGATGGCCCAGGTGTATTTGGCTCAGAACAATACCAAGCTATGTTCTCAGTCCTTGGAACTTTGTCTAAGCTATAATTTTGAGGTGAGTTGAACAAAAGAATGAAATAATTTTGTTCAGCCAATCATCTGAAGTTGTATGGTTTTGTATGTAATAATTTGCAGCTGAACTTTTTATAACTCTTCTGCTACAAATTTAATATCTAAATGTTTATATGAATGTGGTATCTGAATATTTATCAAAGAAATTACCATGAGGACAGAACTAACACCTCACAAATTTTACTTCATGTGTCTTACACATTGCAGTATGGGATTTTTGATTTGTTGACATCAGTGGAATTTTATTTAGCAGAGAGTTAGCAACACTGTACACACACACCACAAATTAGGTCTGAGTTGTGCCCAAGTGTCTTGAGACCACTTAGCTGAAAACTCCCATTCTTTGCAAGCATGGCCCATCTTGCTTTCTTCCCTCAGGTGGTACAAGAAAGCTGAAGATTAATATCTAATTAGGTATCTAATTGAGGTCCTTGCCATTTCACAGAGCTATATTTCCCTTACAGACTTCTATTTTCATGTGAACTATGTTTTATGAAGGTGAAGAATGGCATGCAGGACTTGTGCCAAGTAATGATTGTATACTTCTTTCAATTAATAAGTGAAGTGTGCAAACAGCAGCAGGGGAGACACTCAGAATACCTTAAAATTCAGTCTAGTTTAAAATAAAGCAGCAATGAATGTCTTTCTATCCCAAAGTCTCATCCCATGTAATAGCTTTTCTTTATAATTAAAAAGTTACTAAATTACTAGTTTGTATACTCTGCAAAGTCTTATATTTCCATCAGTAAATTTCTGAAATTGAATTTGTGTATATTTGGAGGAAAAAAGGCAACCAAAGTCAATATTACAACAAATCTTGCAAGGGGTTTGAATACTTTACATCAAGTAAAATTTGGAAACTCTTTATCTTGTATTTTTTTGAGGTGAGAGAACATCCTGTGTATCACTTAGTTAAGGCCCAAACCCAAAAGAAGATGGGAGAAATACCAGAAGCTATTAAAACCTTACAGATGGCAAGGAATTTGCCTGGAATGAGAAAACCTACAGTTTCTTCAAAAACAAAAGGAAAAAGTATTGAAATTGATGCAAGTGATCGTGTGTCTGTGTTCCTAGAGTTGGTAGAAGCTCATCGTTTGAATGGAGAACCGGTACGATGGCAAACCTGTTAAAATACAAAACACACCTGAAAACAATTCCCTCTTCCCATTTCTGTTAGTTCAGAGTAGAAAACCATCACTTCTTTTACCAAGAGAATTTACTTAGTGAAATTTCCAGCATGTAAATATCTGATTTGAGAACTTAAGTACCTTAAATTGTACAGAGGAAAAAAAAAAACCCTGCTTGCAGGTGCTCAATTTTGAGACTACAAAAACCATTTCATACTGTTGATGTTCATTTGCTGGGATGTGGATCCCTCTTGTTGTCAGAATGCCATGAGCAGTAGTTTGGATCATGTCCTTATCTTTGAGTAGCAGCATCCCCACTATCAGCTATGTCTGGATAAGCAATAGGACACTATATATGTATAGGAATAGAAGAGAAGCCATACAGTCCTGTGGTTTGGAGACCAGCCTGCTCAAAGCAGGACCTGTTAGAGCAAGGTCCTGAAGACATTCTCTAGGTGAAGTGTGAGCAAGTACTTGTATATATGCAACACAAATGTAATTTTCTCTACTAAAACTTTTTATGGTAGTCTGTATCACAGGAGTTTTATTTAAAAAATCAAAACCATTATAGCAAAACAAGTGGATGCTATGGTTTGGGTTTTTTGTGATTTTTTTGGTTGATTTGCATAATGCCCGTGTCTTTATGATGTCTTTACTTTTGGCTGTTCAACAACGGGAACTAAGTTAATTCTATTTTTATTATTTGAAGCATGAAGCTGCTATAGTCATCCAAGATGCCATTAATGAATTTTCTGGAACTCCTGAGGAAGTAAGAGTTGTGATTGCAAATGCAGATCTGGCAATTGCTCAAGGAGATGTGGAACATGCCTTGACTATGCTCCGAAATACTACACCTGAACAGCCTTATTTTGTACAAGCTAAAGAAAAAATGGCAGATATTTATCTCCAGTATAGGAAAGATAAGAAGTTATATGCTGCCTGCTATAGGTAAAAGTTTTGGTATGCATAAATAGTTTCCTAGGTGTTTACTGATAGCATGGTGAATTAATTTTTTCTTACTACTGTAATAAATGAGAAATATTTAGTAACATGAATTCGTTTGAGTAAATGTGGTAACTTTTAAAACGATAATTGGAAGTCGTATTTTGAAAAGATATTCCAGATTTTTTTTTTGTTTATTTTCAGAAATAAAAACTAAAATCTGCTGAGGATGAAATTGTTGTGCTTTTCTCTTGTTTAGATACCAGTATTGACATGTTAAATACTAAGCTAGCTTTTGTCTTCTGTTTCCAGTGACCTAGTAGAAAAACTGCCAAGTGCTCATACTTTTCTTCTTCTTGGTGATGCATACATGAATATTCAAGAGGTAAGTGCTTGCTAGAGATGAATGGAATACTTGACTTTGTCTAGTTGAAACATTGTGGCATGCTGACTCTTACTGATTGGTTTGTGTCAAACAGAAACTGCTTTAGGATGTAAAACAATAATAAATATTGACTACAATGTAACTGTTTAAATGAAAAACTGTTGAAAATACATTTCTTCTAGAAGCTTACTTGGTGAAAGTCAAGGAGGGAATGTTTTCTAGAAGAGCACTGTGTCATAAAACTAACAGATACCTAGAGCGAGAGCTAGATTAAAATCACAAAGAAGCTGGAGATGTTTAGAAGTGTTCTGAAACTTAGAATAATTCTAGGTCACTTAGTTCTCATGCTGATGGCTTTACTTAAATTTTTTAATTATATAGTTCCTATACATTTTTTGCATCCTTCACTATCTTGATGAACTGGAAATGCTATTTAGTATTGGCAGAAGAAAAGTGGACAGAGGAATTTGTCCAAATTTGTCCATGTTGAAAAAATAGGTTGAGTTAGGACATGCAGCTGATAGTTTAGATTACCAGTTTGAAGATCTGTAGATGATTAATGGTTGTTTTCATATTAATGTTTGCCTGTAGTTTTCTCCTTAATGAAGAATTATCACACAAAGCAGAATTTGTTTGATCTGCTGTAACGTGGCTAGAGGAGAAAAACGGATGGTGATCCAACAGTAATATGTCTGCCTCTTTGTTAACTAGTGAAGATAGTAGTAGAGAAATTGCAGTGAAACAAGAATGAGGTTTATTCAAACTCATTTGTTTGCCAAGTCCTCTCCATATTTTGTTTTAGCGTGAAAATGTTAATTTACGTGGGCTTTAGACTTCCTGCAGTTTTATAGTGACTGTGCTTCTCTAAGAAGTACTGTACCTTATGAATCAGTAGTGCTTGGCAGTCATTCCTGGAGTTGTTACCAGATTTTGTTTTCTTCATACAGTTTTTGTCTTAATCCTTGACTTACACGTGTTTTTGTTTTACTGTTGAAGCCTGATGAAGCCATAGAAGTCTACGAACAGGCCTTGAAGAAAAATCCAAAAGATCCATCTTTAGCAAGTAAAATTGGAAAAGCCCTAATCAAAACACATAACTACTCAAAGGTATTCTATAAGTACTGTATGTGGTTATTGAGTACTGTGTCAACATGTGAGCTTTGCTTGACAGGTTGGGTAAAATACTATATTTCAGAGTGCTAAAACAGACATTTAATCCTGAAAGTAAGTTTGTAGATTCCCTTCAGGTCATCTAGCCGAAGGCACAGTCAGTGGATCCATACACTGGTGGATTCAAATCTGTTGAATTGTAGTTCTGGTGACTTGCAGTGGGTTTGGGTCTGCACTCAAAACCATGTTTTATTACTTCTCAAATGAAAAAAAGTAAAAAATTTCTAAACAACATGTCATTAAATACCTAAATAACAAGGTTGTTGTCTTTAAGATTTGTCTTTAAATTATACACAAATTCTTCCTTCTTCCTTCAAGGCAATCGGTTACTATGAGGCTGCAGTGAGAAATGGTCAACAAAACTTCCTTTGCTATGATTTGGCTGAGCTTTTAATGAAACTGAAGCAGTATGAACAGGCAGAAAATGTACTTCAGCAAGCTTTAGATCATGAGCCTGGTAGGACTGTTATTAATTCACAGGAAAACATACAATTTTTACTGTTATTTGTGTTTTCTGCATGATTCTAAGAAGTAAACGAGTTCATGTGCACTTTTTTTGCAGTGGTTTAATTACATTTATTAGCCTTTGTGGCTATTTGAATAGAGAAACAGAATTGTTAGTAGTCCATTCTGTAAGTTTTTCTTAAGTCACTGTATCACTTTCATGCTTTGCAGGGGCATGTTGCTTTTCCATTTTGTTTACTTCTTACTGAAAAAATCCTCTGATTTAATGCTGTATTCCTGTCCTAGTTAAGCCTTTGAGGATCTGGGTAATTTAATAGTCATGCTCAAGACAGCTTGATTTTTCTAGTGTAGAAAATTAACTAGCAGTAAATACAGTTTGCCCTATGTGCTTTAAAATTTTCTCTTCTAACTTAAAATGAAGCAAAATGTCTTTTTATTATGGGGGTTTTTTTAATGTCTTTCGGTACACATACATTCTCTACATGAAAAATGGTTTTTTTGGCTGATTGGAAAAATGAACAATTTAATAATTTTTTAGGGAAATGCTAAAATACCGTTTGTGGGAAAAAAAATGAACTATAGGAAATGTCCTGGAGGGAACGATCTTACATTGTTAGCTACAGGATCTAATCACTTATTTAAATACCACATCACAATTACAGCACCGTGAATACCAGTTTGCTGATAGAATGTAGATCTACATACTTAACTCCTTAGTTTTAATAAAGTTAAAACATATTTTTTGTGGCTTCTATATTTTGATGTGGAACTGTGCTCAAGATACCTCTTTGACAATATATAAAATAAATTTAAGCCAGGGAAGACTTGTGTTCTTCAAATACTAATTTATGCATATTTATTTTAATCATTATTCAAAAGCAGCCTGCTGCTTTTTAAGTAGATACTGAAATATTTAATTAAAATAACTTTGTATTCATGTCTGTTCCAGACTCTAGCAAAAGAAATGCAGTTCGTGGGCTGGCTAGAAATTTCGTCAGACAGTCTCATGGTTTTTGCATGTAGAGTAGCACATTATATCAATTTGGACATTTTTCATTGGCTTTGAGGAGAATTTAGACAAGAAATGTCAGAAATGGCTTTATTTCCTGTCTGCTTACTTCAAAATATTTTCTCTCGTATTTCTGAAAATGCAAATACACCAGTCAGTCAAGTTTTTTTATTCCCTTTGCATCTTTCAGTGTCTTTGGCCTTAAATCTCACTTTGTAGTCTGTAATATTTACTCTGCTCACTACCCACATACTCTCCCCACCAGCAACAAACCTAGTCAGATCACAATTATAAATAAGCAAGATGGAGCTGTGAATTTTTCATATAAGCTCTTGCCTGGAATGTGTGATGAGCTTCATCTTTTTTTGACTTCACTGGTATCAGTTCCTTCAGGAATAATGTTTGTTTAATGTCATTCTTACAGTTAATGAATTGTCTTCTCTGATGGAAGATGTACGTTACCAGGTACTTCTGGCAAAAATTTACAGCAAAATGGAGAAGATTGACAGAGCTATTGTTTCATTACAACAGGTAAAGAGGAAAACCAAAAATAGCTGTGAAAACTCTGTGTCCTCATGTTTACCCCTGGTTTCATTTTCATCCCATATTCTAATCACGATATTCATGGGAATGTGGAAAATGAGTTTATGCTGGGGATAAAGCACCAGTGACTGCTGTGAAATGTGAAGTACATAAGGCGTTACAAAGTCTGAGCTTTTTGCAAGCAGTGGTATCTGAATTTCAGATCACAATGCAGGCTTTTGCTGCAAGCCTGGAGTCTTACCATGCCTTCATTTGTGTGTGGAGCATAGTTAGAGCATATCAGGTGAAAATGAAATTGGCCATGAGGGCAGCTAGATTGCATATCTTTAACTCAGCTTTCAATGGCTACCTGTCCTTTTGTTGTACTGCTAAAGAGCAGTATTAGTATTAAATAGCAATAATGAGGTCTGTTCATTCTGCAGTTCAATATTATCCCTCAGACTGAGGTTTGAAAGAACAAAGTTGGAAGCTAGAGGTTTAATCCCTTAGAAAATACCAACAAAGAGGTTTAGCAAGAGGTCTGGTCAGTACATTCTCTTCCATTATACCTCCACTCTGTGAAAGTGAAGGTGACAGAAATGGTAAGACTTGGTAGCATCTTCTGCAAGAAAAGTCTGCAGATTGGTTAGAAAGGTAATTGTATGTAAGAGTTTAAATACCAGTATTGGTAGGATTTATCTTTGTTAAATTCTTACTTCTTTTTTCCTTATAATGTACTTTTTTCTTTCTCAAAGTTGACATTTTTACCCCAATTCTCCTTTAGGAAAATTACCCCTAAGCAGTCTCCTTCTCTTACTCTTTTCTTTACTTCTTTAGTTCTTCCAGGTTTCTCACTATATCACATTTCAAAAAAACTTTCTGTCCCTTTGGGTTTTTTTTGTTGTTTTTGCTACTGCCTTCGAAAATGTCCTTCATTGCATCCATTCTCTTTGAAATATTTTCCTGTTTCTTTTCCTCCCACATTCATTTACACAAAAATACCTGCATTTTCATTTCAGCAGAACTAACTGCTTAGTTATGTTACTGCATCTTAAACAGGCTTCTTCCCTTGGTTTTCAGATAGAAGTTTTCCCCAGATGTTATTTTGTGTTTTAGTTCTAATTCCCTGCTAGGCAAAATGGTAGGGGTGTAAGAAGCAGAATAGTATTAGTGCTTCCTTCTCTTAAAAAAAACCTAAGTACACTGTTTTGTAGTAGATTTAAAACGAATTCTTTGACAATTTTTGACTGCTCACTGCTTTCCCCACACCAGGCTCGGGAATTACAAGGCAGGGTGCTTAAACGGGCTCAAGTGGAACAGCTGGATGCAGTTCCTGCACAGAAACAGTTTGCAGCTGAGATTTGTGCTGAGATTGCAAAACATTCAACAGCCCAGCGAAACTATGAAAAAGCAATTAAATTTTACAAAGAAGCCCTTGTTCACTGTGAAACCAACAACAAGGTCAGTTCTCCCTCTGACTGTTTTGCATTGTTTTTCCATTTGGTTTTTAGATCTAGCAAAACATTTTTCCAGTTATGTGCAGAATAGAATAGTCTGCAATTATTTCTGCTTCATGATATACATAGAAGCTAGAAGTTTCTCCCCTTCATTGCCTGTTATGATAGAAGAGTTGCATGTGCTGCTAACTTCTGTCTCTTACACAAACTCCTGACTCAAGGGGTGTGTGCATGCACTCACAGTGAGCCTGTCTTCAGGTACCAGTAATGGTAGAGATTGTTTCAGTCTTGTTGGTGCCTGTCTGAAATGAACACCCAGCGATTTTGGTCAGTACAGACAATTTCTGTCTTCTCTGTGTCTGCTTTAGCAGTTTTAGACTTTTAGCTGGACTTGGTAGGATTCTGATTTTAGTCACAAAATGTTGCTGTTCCTGAGTAGGATTGTTTTACTGCTTCTCTCTTCTCTGCACAGTCTCTTTCCCACAGATTGATAAATACAGGTAAATTTGGATTTATTTTTATCCTCCTCTTCCTCCTTATCATTTCACAACCCCAGGCTTTGGAGATAAGAGAGGGAGAAGCAAAAGTCTAAGAGATTTATAATTATAATGAGCACAAAAAATAAGTGTCAACTTTAGTGAGTTTTTTTTACATTAAAAATAAATAAATACAATTTTTGTTCATTTGCCATGATTTTCTATCATAATTATGGTATATACTTAGGTGTAGGTGAAGATTTCTTATTTTGATGCTTGCTATTGAACAGTTGTCACATGCACATGCCACATGTGCATGTCACATGTCACATGCTAAATTATCGGCATATCACCTAGTTTTCATATTTGAACTCATGTGTTGTGGTTCCAAGAATCTAGGTCAGTGTATTTGAGACAGGTTTTTCTCAAGGCATCTTTTAAGAATGATCTGGAGAAGAAAAATAAATTGGAAAAGGAATAAAAACATCCTTCAAATGGTGACTTCCCCATTGTACCTTTAAGAGCAAGGAGACTGCCTGTCATGGTACAGGTACAGCTGTGGCTTTTGTATCAGTATCAAAGCCTTTCTTGGTCTTTCATACCAGCACTGAAACACCAGCATGGCATTTCCCTTCAGGTCTTGCTGAAATCATACTTTTGAGAGATTCCCATTATTTGTACTAAATATCTGTTAGATATTACTGAAGATTTTTGCTTTAATCCTACTTTGCTAGCAGCACAGAATATAGTGACATCTTAGGAATAAAAGTCTGAATTTCTGATGAATAGCTTGTTGCCTACTTGTTGAGTGATGAAAGCAAAATATTTTGTTACCCACAGCTAGTATAAAGGAGTTATCTCTATTTTCATAGTTTCAGTAGATTTGAACTTGTTGTCTTCTCTTCATTTTAAAAACCATCTCTAGAACAAGATTAGAATTGAATTCTTTTAGATTACAAAATAAAATTCTGAGCTGTTAAAATTCACCTGTTTCTTGGTGCCTTCAGAGTTTACTTTCCATAAAATTATATATAGAAATAATGGAAATTCCTTTGAAGCTATCTGTACCTTGTTTCATCAGAACTAAATCTTCTGTATTTTAGCCAAAGTAACCCAAAATGGATTGAAATACTGCATTAAACGATTTGTTCAAGTAAATGTGAAGAGATTGCAGTCCATGTCATAGGGGGGCTGTGTTGTGTTGTTTTGTTTTACATGGTTAAATCTGGTGAGTAGTAGTCTCCCTTTGTTTACCTGATCAGGTAAGAGGCAATGCAGTTTCCAGATGGAGACTTGAAGTGGATCACAGATTGCATCATGCACATAATTTCATAGTATCCTTGTTGTTTGTGCTGGAGTTGAAAATTTAGAGACCACTTCCACTCACTAGAATCTAGTGTAGAACTCCAGCTTAGCTGGCTTTTTTCTCTTCCTGAAGGAAGTATTTCTTGACTCAAAGGCTGCTTTTTGGTATTCCACTGAGTTGTGCATGTAAGAACAGCAGCTTAAAGAATCCTTTCATAGTTAAATTTCTTCTATGCATGCATTCTCTGTGTCATATCAGTGCTCACCCACCTGCCTTTCTGTTTCAGAATTACATGGTACATGTCTGAGTATGAACAGAACAGGAAGTAGGAAGTAAACAGTTGTTAAAAACTGTGCAAGTAGCCTCCATGTCCTGAAAAGGATGTTCAAAACACTGTCCTGATTCAGAAGTGCCTTTCACAAGTGTAACTAGAGAAAGAATTATGTTGCAATTATAAATGCCTCCCTTTTGGAAACAAAATCAAAAACCATTTAAAATTAAGTAGGAGTGACATTGCTTACTGTTTATCTACTGCTAATTTTGCTTTGTGATCATTTTACCTTCAGTTTGCTCCAATAGGAACTTGATTAAATCTGTGGTAACTTGTGTTTGTATACTTTCCTGTGGCATTTTATTCAGAATAGTCTCTGATGGGACTTCAGCTTTAAGAATGTATGCTGGTGTACATTTCAGTTTGTCAATATTTACTCTGTGGTGGCTTCTCAGAAGTGGATTCACACAGAATCTTAATGTGGTAGGTTGGAAATGCAAATAAGAAAATAGTTTCTTCTGAAACTTACTTGTACTCCAGAATTAACTGGTGAATGTTAATGAAGTATTTGTTTTTTTCAATACATTTAAAACTACTTGCACTTATATTTTTCCAAGAACATTATTCATACCAAAATACTGGTGTCTTCAGAGCAATACTATCTGGGCAACCCTGTTTTCAATGTACCTTCAGAATATCCCTCAGAAGAAGAAAAGTTTTGTGTGTTTTAAAAGGTCAGGGAATGAAAATGGGTTACATTAATTGACCAAGAGCACACAGGGAACAGCAGAGAAGGCTGTCTTTTTAGTAGAGATACAATTTTTCCCTGAAACCCTATAATATCTGGTTGATACTCAGAACTGAACCAACCTGCTTCATCTTTGAATTACATACAGTTAAATATTTTAATATACAGGCAATGCTGGAACTTGCACGTTTGTATCTTGCACAAGATGATACTGATGCCTGTCAACATCAGTGTTCCCTACTGCTGAAGAATGACCAAGACAATGAAGCAGCAACCATGGTATGTGCTATTATACTAATTCTGCATCCATTTTTTTTTAACCTTGTGTGCCTGCAATATGATATATTCATAAAGCACTACTTTTAAGAAAGCCTACAGCTTGTGATTTCAAAATAATGTGAAAAATCCATGGCAACAAAATGCTTTTCTCTTTATGCCAGCCGATGTTTCAATATGAAGTTTCTAAAATCACAGCCATCGTTCTATCTCAATATAAAATGTGTCTTTAGAAGCAGAGGAAAAAGTAGTGGTAAGATTGGCTAAGGTGTGGCTCAATGCACGTTCTGTTGGTAATTGACTAATGGTCAAGGAAGAAGCTATTTTTCCAGCACAGTAATATTTAAACAAATACTGTTTTTAAAGTTCTAGAACAAAAGAACTATGTACTTAAGATAATTTTACAGCCTCATTCAACCTTAGTTAAACATATTCCTACTTAACAAGACTTAATCACAACTGCAGGTTTCTCTGTCTAGTACTTGTATACTTCTTGGCCTAAAAGACAGCTCTATAGACTGAGCAACTTCTGATGTAACACACTAGGAACAAAATTACTTTAAAATGGGAATAATTTATTTTGTCATAGCAGTCTAACATCTGAAATTTATTCTAATATGGTGCATGAACAGAAGTAATAGCTCTCTTGAAATATGTGATTAAATCTACTCTATAGTAGCTACCTATCAGTAGAGAGGAACTGAAATAAAATAGCTCGTTTTACCTTCCCTGCTGAAGTGAGCTGTCATCTTTCTTTGTCCCTAACTTTAAACTAACTTTGCTTTTCCATGTGCTTAATCTGCAGTTATGGGAAATAAAATTAGGAGTAAAACTATGCAATGGTAAAAAAAACATTTTGAAAGATATTGCAGACTGCCTAACTACCTTTTAATTTTCACCTTATGTGAAAAGGTGTTCCTATACCTGTTTGTTATTACCCTGTGTGTGTGTTTTATATAGTGTTTCCCAGAGCATAATAAAAAGTTCAACTAATTTTACATCTTGTGCAACTCTTGCAGCACTTTAAAGCTACAGTTTCAGCTCTGTGCTTAGCATAGCCAGAGTTAATTATTTATAATTTTTATTTTATATTTTCCAATTTTTAATATCTTGTTTTATTTTCTCCTAATTGTTCAATACTGTAGATGATGGCTGATCTCATGTTCAGGAAACAAGATTATGAACAAGCTGTTTTTCATTTCCAGCAGCTCCTAGAACGCAAGCCAGGTGAGTATTTAGCAGTGGTACTTTTAATTTGTTCTGATACATACCTCTAACAAGACAGAGGAATAAATAGGTCAAAAATTCTTTGCCTGATTAAAAAGAAATGTGTTATTTATAATATAATGGATACTAAAGCCAAAGACCATTGTTATATATAAAACATAAAGATATTGTAGGGGAATATGAGGAAATTATTTCTAGTAGATACAGTAATTTAATTTGCTGCAATGTAGTGTGCATAGTTTACCTTAAGCCAAATAAAAACAGGATGTTAGTTACTTGTTCACTGTAAAGGACTTTCTTTTGTATTAAAAATATCAAGTGCATGAACACAAAGGTAATATTTTATTTGAAGACTAATAAAGGAAACTTGTGTGGACAGCAGTAAGTTTTTATTAGCAATTTTCAAGTTGTGACCAGAGAGAAAGCTACTAAAATCTATTAAAATTGTACTGTAATGAATGTAAAGCTTTCTATTGGACTTTGAAAGAAGTCAGGAGAGTGCAACAAATGGTTTTGAGTGCTTTTGAAAGTGAAATACAATTATACTTCTATAAAAAGCCATATAAAGATATGGCAAGTATTACTTGACATATTCATTCTTGTATTTGAGTTTATGTATAAAGTCTTATTTATGAAATCAAATCTCATGTTTTATATGTGAAAAAAGGCAGGCTCTTTATTTCTTAAGCTATTCATATGGCAAATAAATAGAATTACAGTGTCCTAATCATTTGTATATTTAGATAACTATGCAACCCTCTCTCGATTAATTGATCTGTTAAGAAGAGCTGGGAAATTAGAAGAAGTCCCAAGGTTTCTTTTAATGGCTGAAAAACATTCTTCCCGAACAAAGCTTGAAGCAGGATTTCACTACTGCAAAGGACTGTATCTTTGGTACTTGCATTTATAATTAAGATAAGGTTTATTTGACTATGTAGTATGTATTTAAATTCTTTTTTTTTTGTCATCCATTATCATGTAAAGGTGCTGTGTTGATTTAATTAAGGTGTCAGGATTTAAGGAAGGATCTCAGTTTCTCTGAATATCTGAGGATGTTCTTCCAGATTCAATAATGTAATACTGTTTATCTTTAAATTTTAGAACTTCTCAGACTATTTTTAGTTAGCAAAACCAAGTTCCTTGTAATAGTATGTTCAAACCTTGCAGTATCAGTGTGTGCAAGTGGGTCATCTGTTTTTAAATACTTGGGTTTCTTGGGATTTGGGTGGAATTTGGAACAAAGAATTTTCCTTGCCCAGCTTTAAATATTTGAATTATCCGTGTAGGTACACAGGTGAACCAAACGATGCACTGCGGCATTTTAATAAAGCTCGAAAGGACAGCGACTGGGGGCAGAATGCAGTCTACAACATGATTGAAATTTGTTTGAACCCAGATAATGAAACCGTGGGTGGAGAAGTCTTTGAAAATCTCGATGCTGATATAGGGTAAGTGAATTAAATCAATATTGCTTGGGTTCTTCTGTCATCTCCTTCTGTTGCCCATTGACAATGTGCCTTAAATGCTAGAACTTGGAGATCATCTAATGCTTTGAGTATTCTGTGTTATTGTGAGAGACCATTCTATACTGTAAGAAGTGAGTCTCAAGCAGAAAATGCCAAAGATTTTCTCTGGAATGCCAGTCATTTGCAGTGTTACAAATAGCATGTTGGCCTTGGAATTGCTGTTGTTGAAGAGACTCAATGTAGAATGCCAGAGCCATTTTTCTACAAAATGGCATGTCTTTAGCACAGAAGCAGTTCTAACTTGTAATTAATTTGGTGTGTATTACAAAAACAAGCTTTTATGAACATTTTCCTTCTGATAATAGTAATTCAACAGAGAAGCAGGAGTCTGTGCAGTTGGCTGTAAGAACAGCAGGAAACCTGCTGAAGGAGCTCAAGCCTCAAACCCTTCAGGGTCACATTCAACTGCGAATCATGGAAAATTATTGTCTCATGGCAACCAAACAAAAATCAAGTGTTGAACAAGCACTGAACACTTTCACTGAAATAGTTGTGGCTGAGGTTAGTAATCTGTCTCATTTCCTCACTCTTCCCTTTCATACTTTCTACATTCTTTTAACTAGTCTTGCAGTTTACATTCAGCAATAGTGGCACGTGTTAGTGCTATTTGCTCTAAGGATTATTTTCCTATCAAAGAATATTTTATATAAAATCTAAAAAAAACCATTTCTGAAATAACAATATATTTTAGAATTTTTCAGTTGAATTGCAAATTTAGAACACAATGAAACGCTAATATTGCTAGTTAATGAAATGTGAGTAGGTTATTTGTCTGCTGGGCTTGTTTTTTAATTCCCAGGCTTGCCAGCAGCATGTCTTAAGATATAAGTCTATACATGGCAATTTGACAGAATTTAGACTGCAAGACATCCATCACCTTAAACTTCATGCTTATGATAAAAATCTTCAATATGTTATGACTATTTGTAGTTACTAGTTTTAGGCTTAATAATGGATGTTCCTGTTGCCAGCAACTTTCAACAGATTTTATCTCAGCAGGTTTTAGACACATTTAGTCCATCAGAATGCCATAAAATATGTAAGTTACTGCTACTCTCTAACTGTGTGCTAAACTGCACCTTGTCTGGGGTGAGTATACTGATGCTGATCTTATGTGTAAAGCAGTTCTGGGAATCACAAATAAGGTGTCTCTCTGCCCCCAGTACTGACTTCCCAGTCCTGTGCTGAACTGATCTGAGATCCTGTGAATGTGGCAGCTTTTTCACGTGGTGACAGTTCCACCAGGAAGAATGCTGCAGTTTATTTATTCTTCCCTCTAGGGTTGCATAAAAAATAGAGCTTTAATCTCCTCAGACTTCTGAGGTCATTGATCCCTGATAGGTGTGGCTGTTGAGGGAGAAAGGGGATGAGCTTACTATGTGGAAGAGGAGCTTTTGGTGGGATTGACAAATGTATTTACAGCACAACCTTAGAAAGAGATGTAGGGGCAGAACAGCAACAGTGGGTCGGGAGCACTGAGAAGGAGCAAGAAGCATTTCAGTTAGCTGCTGATGGAACTACTCTCTGCATTTAGGAGGCAGTTGCAGTTGCAAGATGTGAGCCCCATTCTCATCCTTTACCAATGAAGGCAGGATGTCAAATATCTCGCTTGTGCCTGCAGTTCTTACTGCTTGCTTTTGAGGCTCTTGCATAGAATGGTGGTTTTTAAGAATCCTGTTTGTTTATATGTAGCTTGGATGCATACAGTTTAGACATTAAATTTTTAGGAGCTGTACACCTAATAAGAGGAATCAGAGTCCCTTTCACTGATATTTGATAGGCATTTCTACAAGTGAAAAATACCACTTTTATTGTAATTTCAAGTGACTCCAGATTTTATCTGAAGTATTTATTTGTATATAAAAATATTATAGTATTTATTGTATATAAGAAGGATAGCTCTTAGTGGTATCAGATGTTTTTTCTTGTGAGATGAAATACCTTTGGAATTTTTTAGCATTTCTTGTGCTTGGTGGCTATCATGATTACAGAAATAATTGTAGCACTAGGTGGAAAACATGTCTGTAAGATTAGATGCTCTATCTTTATTTCCTGAGATTTAGCTTTTAGTTCAGTTTTTAGACACCCGGTGAAAGTCTTACTTAAAAAAAAAAAATTAAAATGAAAATAAAAAAGCATTAAGCAGTCACTGTACTTTTTACTGCAGAAGGATCATATACCAGCACTTTTGGGAATGGCCACAGCCTACATGATCTTGAAACAGACTCCACGAGCCAGAAGTCAGTTAAAACGGATTTCCAAAATGATCTGGAATCCCATTGATGCAGAGGAGTTTGAAAAGAGTTGGCTTCTGCTTGCAGATATATATATTCAATCTGGAAAATATGATATGGCAGGTGAACTTTTAAAACGATGCCTTCGTCATAACAGGGTAAGTCAATGCACACTGAAATAACCTCATTACCTTTCTATTTGAATTCATCTAAATGTTTCATTTTCCTCTGAAACAGAATTTTGAAATGTATTTATTTGTTCAATTGCCTGGTATTTCACTTATTAAGGAGAAGTAGGCCAAAACAAGACAGGAAACCAGCAACTTCACACTGGAGGATAGTAAACAAACCTGTGAATGCTGCTTAGTCATTTTTGTTTGTGTTCTGTTGCAACTTGTGCAAGTTTTAGCTGGGGGTACTCTAAAAGCTTGGAGTGTTCATGAAATGTCAGAAATGCATTTTACTGACTCACACAAAACTGATGAAGAAAGATGTGGCTGTATAAATTTTGGAGACTTGCTCCATTTACTGAGATGGTATCCTCATAGCTTATGTTTTTAAACATTTATGTTCATAAGACTGCTACAGTGCAGGATTATTTTTTTAATGCTGGTATTAATCTTTTTCTGTGGCAATACTGTCTGGTAGATTGTCAGGGGACAAGGTGGAATGTGTTACTTACCTCAGGGTTCCTGAGCAGGCAAGCTGCATGATACCCTGCTTTGACTATGGGAACAAGCACAGATCTTAGCTTGTGCTTATTTTTATTTTTTCAGCAAAAAGCTGATCATGTTTTTCTATCTTCACTTTCCTTCATGTGAAGCAGTCCAGTAGGCTGGTCCTCCATACACAGTATGCTGCAGGTTCAGGGTACTGTTTCTAGAGCACAGATTTGGTTTAGAAAAGGACCCAATGCTGTATACTTTTTTTATTAATTCATCAGTATAGAAGGTAAGGTTCATTTATTGGTCACGTTTTTGCAACTTCCTTGAGAGAGAGATGTTTTTTGAACACTTCTTATTTCTAAATATAAAATAGAGAGTTAAAACAGTTCTTGGTATAATGATATTATGTACTTCTGCAGAGAGGTCTCTTTAAAATAGGATGTGCTCAGTTTCAAAATCTGTACAACTGGAGGATAAACATGAATCATCTCCCAAAACAATACTTACCTTGAAATAGATTGTCTCTTGAGCAGGTATATACCATGAATGGTGCTTTGTTACAGAAATTACTAAGTCTAAAAACATAGCCTATCAAGTAACTTGTTTTCCTCTAAAAAGTTGGAGACCCATGTGGGACTTAGATAAACAGGCTCTGCTTGTAGCAAGGAGAACAGCAGATTAGAAATGGGTATGTTTGGTTCATTGCAAAACAGCACAGGAAAGAGAGTGACTTTTCTCCAACTTGCATGCAAAGCTGGTAAGCAGGAATTGTGCTATACAAATAGATGTTGAAGAGTTTACATCTTAACATATCTTGTCAATTCACAGGACAATATTTTATGTGGTATTCTCCAATTTGGAAGACTTGATTAGATCAAGAAAACACATTATTGTGATTCATTCGTTTTTAGGATTATTTTTAACAGAATTGAATGAGATATATATACAATTTAAGTAAATATGTTAAGTGAAAATTTCTTAAAAGTCTAGTGTCATTTAATAAAGACTTTTTGGATTTTAAAAGCCCTAGGATTGGTTAATGAGATCCCAGTGATCAGACTGTTTTTATGAAATTAGGCCTTTTGCTGATTACTCCTCTTGATTTTGAACTTTTTGTTTGGTTTGTCACAAATGCGAGGGGAAATATATTTTTATCCTCAACTTTTAGGCATTCCCATTCTGATCCCACTATGCTGTGATTTAAAAGCTTTTCATCAGTTGATTTTGAAAGCCTAATTGGAAATAGTAAATTTAAAGATAGAAGGTAATTTATAGATCAGTATTGCTTTGTGCTGTCTATGTAAAAAAAGTGCATATCTTGAAAATATTTGACGTATTGGCAGCCTGATAACAGAAACTGTTCAGGGTAAGGGCATACAGTAGTCAGGTTTTTTAAAAATTATTTTTCTGCATTATGTACTAAATGTAAGATTTCTCTATGAATATCTTTCATGTGGAGTTTTATTATGGCATTAGATGGATTTGTGTGTATATATAATATAAGCAAGGCTGGTATTTTCAACTAGTGCTTAATAGTTTTTTTGAACCTGTTTTTCAGATGCTTGTGACTTGCCACTTGGATTCATAAGGAATGAAATATTTAATGGTTGATTTTTCTCTTTAGGTTACTTGTGACTGTCTTTAAGCCTTAATTGGAAAATTATAATGTTAAACCATTTCCATAAACAAAGCTATGAACGTACTTTCTTAAGAAAGGAAAAAAAGAAAACAGTATTTGTGGAAGGTACACTACTTTCCAGATAGACTTGAAATGCAGCTGCATAGGATTATTGTTAACTGAGAGAGGTATCTATTTTTGTAGGAGTCATTGCAGTGGCCTCTGTGATGAACTCTGTACCTGACCTGGAGTAGTGCATAATTCTATGTAACTCATTTGTAATACAGATACTTTAAATCAAGACTATTGTGTCATCAAAGTTAGGATGAGTATCACTTGAGCTTTCCAGTTGTATGGATTTGGAGTATTTTAGCAATTCAGTTGTCAGTATTATTATATGCAAGCTTACCTAAATAACATTTTGAATTCATATTTATATTTTGCAGTCATGCTGCAAGGCTTATGAATACATGGGATACATAATGGAAAAGGAACAAGCATATAAGGATGCAGCAATAAATTATGAGATGGCCTGGAAATACGGCAACCAGACAAATTCAACAGTAGGCACGTATATATATAACTTACAAGTATGATTTTGGGCACTGTGGTAGGAATGAAACAACTACCTTTTACTAGAAAGACTGCTTCTAATTTTCCATAGAAATAAAGTATCACTGGTTTTCTGCACATAAAAAGCACAAATGTTTAAAGGTGCACTGAACAGTCACTTGGAAAACCCCGTGGCAAGAGGTAGCAGCTTTGTGATACTTCAGAAGTTTCTGCTTACTGTTTTACTACAAGGTTTGATCTGAAACAGTTTTTGTTGCCTGTTTGTGAACAACTTTCTCTGTATGTACAGCATTAACTTTAATAATGTATTTATAGTAGTCTACTATATACTGTTTGTAGTAGAGAGCCTTTTATAATAATATGTATATATGATGGTGGCTGGTCATTGATTTGATTATTTCTTTTTTGATTCAGAATTCAAATTATCTATGTGGATCAGGTTTTATATACATGAGTGAGGATTTTAAAAAATTAATTATTTTAAATGTCTTTAAATATATCTGTTTAAAAAAAGGCCAACTGAAAACTTGAGGCATTAGTCAAGTTCCAGTTTGGGTAATAAATTGAAATTTGCACTAAATTGTCACATATTAAGACTGTTTAAATGTAGGAAACCCTTTCTGAAAAGGATGCATAGTATAAAATGCGATTTTCTTACTCAACACCTAGAATCTGTCCATAGGTCCCAAGGCTGGTGGTTGACACCAATTCTATTCCAGGTTTTGGGATGTGTTTATTGCCCCTCAGAAATACATACAACTTCTAGTCTTTAACTTGTGGGCTTCCTTTGTGCCCTGTGGTGTTTTTAGTGTTAGGATGAGATAGCCTTTGGCATCAGCTAAAAAACAAGTGTTTTTTAAAAAAAGATTTTTAACTGTTATGCACATGAAGAGCCAAGCATTTTTTTTTCTTTACCTGTAACTGCTGGATGCTGCAGTGGTTTGGTTCAGGGTTTTATCTAATATGATCCTTAGATTTATTAATGGGACTAAATGTCTGTGGGTTAGCTCCTGCTTTTATAGCACAGTTCTGAAAATGCACATACATGGATGGATTACCAAAACTGGATGTTACCAAATGTAGTGTCAGTCAAAAAATTAGGAGGGTCAAACCAGAGAAAGGCTTATATCAATATAGAAATGAAAATGACTGATAGAAATCTGACTTAAGTTACATGGAAAAATCTCTAGATAACTAAGTATTAGTTTGGGTGCAGTAATTTTTACTAGATGTTCCTGTAGACTGAGCCATGGAGGTTCTTGCTAAAATGTAACAGTTGTTAATTAAATAAAATGTATTAGAAAGAAGTTTTAATAGTAAAAAGTTGTGATTTCTTGAGTCTGTACGGAACACAGATCAAGACTTTCTATTCTTTATTTTGAAATCCTGTAGAGAGTGGTAGTTCAACAAATTACAAAACCTTTTGATGGAGAAAGGAGAGTTCCTTAATGAAATTAAACTGTGAAATAATCTTGCATACAAAAGAGAGTATAAAATTGAAGATACTTGGTGAACTTGTTTCTAGTTTTGCATGACAGCATTGTGAGGATTGTCATGCATTAGAACAAAAATGGTTAAAGCAGCATAAATTCCCATCTGGCAAGTAAAGCCATACAGACTGGTGTACGTACTGGTATCCCGTACTTGCCAGTGAGGATAAGTTCAAAAATGAAAGATACAAAATTTCAAATTTTGTCAGTTGCATGCTTATAATGTTTTTCTTTTTCCTCAGGCCTAGTCTCTTTCCAGGCTGATATACTTGAGGTTTACCTCTTAGGTTGAAAGTATCAGCCTGGCATGTTGCTGTGTAACTGAGCTATTCCATGTGACTTTTTATATCAGCAGTCTGCTGACAGTGGAATTGAATAGTATTTTAATTCCCTAGTTTGTTATCTGGGGTTTTTTTTTCACTTTTGTCCTTTAATAATGGAATTACCTTTACAGAGGGACAGTGTATTGCAGGGCACAGCGAGAAACTCTGTGGGATACCATGGTAATTGAAAGAAGGCAACCATTATGTATTCTCTGTAGTAGCACATGCTCTCCAAAATAATGTCTCCTTTTGATTCAGGCATATCTATCAGTGTGTAAAGGACTTTTATTTACTACTTGAAGTGACTTTCAGTAGAAATTTTGATCATTACCAGGCGTATATGAGAATACAGTAGTAAAAAAACATACTAACTTCAGAAACACATGATGACCCAAAATAAATTCAAATGTGATATTTTTGTTACTCAGTACAGAGACTTAAATTGCTGCCTTTCCTCTCCTCTCTCTCCCCTCACCCCTTTAATTACAGGATACAGGCTGGCTTTCAATTACCTGAAAGGGAAGAGATATGTTGATGCAATCGATGTGTGCCATAAGGTAGAATTTGTATATGTGTTTAATAGTGGGGTTTTTGTAGCAACATTCTGTAGCAACATTCTTTTACATAATGACCCTTCTTTTTGGTTGAGTTAAATTTCTAAAATACACATTTTAATGTCAGAAAGGTGCCCTATCTAATAAGTTTGATTAAATTAAATATCCTTGTCATAATCTGCACTGTCTTGAGCTCCATGGAACCAGATAAATAAGAGTTAAAAGTGACTGCCTATCATATGTGAAGGGATATTCAAATGGCACCACCTTCTTTTGGCCATGTGGTTGCAACTTGGTGAATCTATACAGAAGCATAGCTGAAAAAGTTTATCAAATCAAGTATTAGTATTAGAAGACACTGTTAGAAAGTGACATGAAGTATTATCTTTGTATGGTCCAAACTAAGTAGAGCAGATGTAGAGTAAGAGGAAGGGCTACTATTAAAGAAGCAGAGGGAACATTATGAATTAATAATTATCATACTAATAATAAAATAAATTACATTTTCTCTTTTTGGGAGAAATAAGATAGCTAAAAAGGTCAAAATGAATGGAAGGATAAGAGAGAAGAGGGAATTGAAGGGAAGATGAAGTCAGTAGAATACACTAGAAAGAGCCTAAGGGAGTGCAAACATAAAGGCAGTTCATCATTGCAGAGAAAGTACACTTAAATCCTCAGAAATATCTCCAGAGGTCCCTTCTGATTCATATTTCAAGCCACCTGGAGTGGAGGCTTTAGCCCCTTACCCCCATGTCTTCTGCACCAAGGTGAAAGGACAGTGGGAATGAAGCAAAGTGTCTTTGATAAAGCTGGTTTTGACTTGTGTATGTGGTAGTCTCTATCCACAATTAAATACTTGTGCATTCTTAAAACAAACTTGTCACCCTGTTATTTTGGTTCTAAAATGTGTAAGCTCAGTGATGAGGGGAATTACCAACTCAGAACGTTTGGGTTGTATTGTCTTTTGACAGGTCCTTAAAGCACATCCAAACTATCCAAAGATCAGGAAGGAAATACTGGACAAGGCCCGTGCATCTCTAAGAAACTGAATTTGTTTTTTGTATGACTCATGGACTTCTGTTAATCACACTTTGGAAACTATGAATGAAATACTGAAGTGACAGAGACCGTGTCAGCAAAAAAGTACTGTGAAGATGATGTATTTTATTATATTAGATGTCTGTATTATTTTTAAGAAAAATCTGCAACCCTGAAAGAAATTGTATTTGTTCTCATTCAGGAAAGAATGCCGCTCCCATGTGTGTTATGTAAAGAGTCATCCTAACAAAGTGTTACCAGCATTATAAAATGTTTTAAACATATAGCTCACTATTTTGTTGTGTTTATTTGAAATAACACTAAAACAACAACGTGTCTTATCTAGTGGATGTGCATTGTTAAGATGCTGGATTTCAGTTTGTGTGTACCATTACTTCATAATTACAGTGTAATCTTTATTAGTACAAGTGTATTTCTAAATTTTGAGGGGGATTTATTTCTAAATATATTAAAGGCATGCTTTATTTTCTTAAAAATCTTGAAAACAGCTATGTGCATTGTTCTTAATTAAATTACATTTTTAAATGAAAATGTAACAGTTAAAATTAAGATCCTATATGAATATTCAGTAAAGACTTTCATAGATCATACAGGTTTTACACAGAATTTTCTTTCTGCTCATGCTAGTATCCACCTGTCAGATTCCCATGACAATAAATGTTCTTAATTTGTATTGTTTAGTCTTTCAACATTGTATGTGTAGACAATAGAGTCATATATGCAGAAACTAGCACTCATTTTGTTTAATCTCTATAAAACATATTTTTAGAAAAATAATTGTATTACAAGGGTTTCTCATCTTGTCTCATACAGAATATACCTGTGAATCTTCAGGGGAGCAGTAGCGAGTCATGAATGAGTGAAAGGAAGGAGAAAGATCAGGTTTCTTTTCAGTGATTCAGAATTTTTGAAAAGACACTGTTGCACTGCTGTATTTGGTTTCCAGGCATCACTTGTTGTATGTGTCTTACCAGAAAAGTAATGTTTTGGCGTGAAAAGGGAGTTCTTAAAGGTACTGCTTAAGTTTCTATATTCTATAAGCAATTTGAGTTTTTAAGCTTTTCCTGTTGACATTTTGTAAAGTCACTTTAAGTTTGATTTTTGGGTTTCTTTTTAGGACAACTCAATGTTATGGCTATAAAAGGGAACCTGTTTACAGTTGTATGTAATCTTGCTTATCAACAGCTGGGTGCTGTATTTTGGGTAACTTTTTAGCCTTGTTTCCTGAATACACTGAGGTGCATCACTCGGACAACGATGCTGCCTGCTGGTGGTTGCCAGGTCCTGCATTCCTCCAGTAACTGTGGAGCTGTGGGCCAGCTAAACCGAAATGAAGAGATGCATCTCAGGACCAGAACACTTCTGCAAGATTTGTGTGAATATTAGAACTGAGAGAAGACTCAAGTAAGTGGCCTCTTCTTCCCTAGGGATCCTTGAAACTTTGGTGTTGCGTTGCCCCTTCTGTTTGAGGGCTGTTACTCAGAGTGTACATGACTGTAGCAGGCACAAATACAAGCCCCCTGGTTTTTGCATGAACGTTTTGAAGCGTGATAGAGCTCAGAGGAGGAAGATTTAGTATACTGGGGAAGAACTGGTGGTATGGGAGTGGAATGAGGAACCTGGAAAGATCTGGAAAATGCTGAGGCTGGGGGAAGCTCTGGCAGGTGGGCCATGGGGGTCAGTAGGATATAAATTCTTAGACTATGCTCTTTGCTGGGGGTTTTTTCACTATTAAAAAGTAAGTACTTATTGAGGCAGTTTCTAGTAAAACAGCATTTCTTTGTACACAGCCTTATTCATGCAGGATCAATGTGTTGTTACTTCCTGGATAGTGTAGGAATAACATTTAGCTGAAGTTTAGAATAAAAATAGGTGCAAGATGTTTTCAATAAAGGCAAGACATCTACATCTGATTTATCTCATAAAGCTGGACTTTAGCCTTTCATAAGATGGGTGTGACATTAAGTCATGACAATGGTAAGATACAGAAATTAGTTGATAGAAATTGAACTGAGAATTTAGGCTTTCTGTGGCTAACTTTTGGTGAAGAGTTTTATGTATACACCATGAAAGTAAGATTTCTGAATTCCCATTAGCTATCTTGAGCATATCTAGGCACTGGTGTCTTTTTGTAGATGAGGTCTTTAAAATAAGAGTACAAATGAGACCCATCTTTGGATTTCAATTTTTTAAAAAAAGACTCTAGGTAGTCTTTCAGAAACAATCTTGCTTTAATATCTCAGAATAAATACATGCCCTTTCCGTATCCTTTTTGGCTTATATAAGCCAATTTAAATTTTCCTGTGCTTATTTTCTTTTTTTACTTTCTCTGCAGAAGAAATTGGTGTGATTCCTCTCTGCTTTTACTGTTTCTTACTTTAAAAATGCATATTCTGGTAGTTTGGTGGGGGGTTTTAGCTCCTTACTAAGTGGGTTTGAATGGAAGAGACTTCTGGGATGGAGGGGAGTCAGTAATGCTAATTTCAAAGCCCTGCACTCTTCAGTGTGATGTTGCTTAGCAACCCATCTTCCAGTTTTGCCTTTGATGAATAAAAGAGGAGAGTGAAGCTGTGGTTTCTATTGATTCATTCACTGAAACTGAAAATCTAAGCATCTTGTAGCTATAGCAACATAAGCCATAGGTGTCTCTTCCTCTTCTCTCTTGACCCCCTTTCATCTGCAGGTACAGAAAGTCTAGAATATCTTCTAGAGGAAATGAACGATTTTTGGTAACACTGTACTAAATAATATTTTCTGTTTTAATTTGCTACCTTTTTTTCAGATTTGTACCAATGTTAGAAAGATGGCCTAGGGAGTATCATTAGGCAAAAATAATTAGTATAAATAGCTAAAAATAACTAACCTAGTAAGACTCTTAGCAAAAATAGAGTAGAAGGAATTTGAAGGGGTTTTTCCCCTGTTTCTGGACTAGGTTTGACTATTGCAAATAATTTCTCAAATATGGGTACAGTAACTTTTAGAAAGGCTGTAGACTTCCTAAAATCAGGCAGCTCTGGTTTAGTAACTTAAAGTTTAATCTTTTTATTCATTAGATGAGTGAGTAATTTTACAAACATACTTTAAACAGAGCTTATAATTTTAGACAATTTGCTGAAGATTTTCTGAATGACTTATCTTTGAAACGTGACATTTCAGAGAAGTCTCAATACTGGCAGTAGATTCTGGCTCTTCAGAAGTTGATGATAAAGAACTCATTAATGTGTTCCATATATGGTGCTTAACAGGGAAAAAAAATAGGAAAAGAACTTTAGGAAATACTTCACTAGCAAGTACTTCTCCATCAGCTTATGATTATGCCACTTTTCAAAGATCTCAACCATGATTTTGCTATCTAGCTTCATTTGCTCTGTGGTTTTACCTCTTGCGTCATCTTGCATTGAAATTAGAACTGTGTGATTTTTGCAACATTGACCTGCCATAAAATGTTGGGAATTGGAACATTACTGCAAAAATCTCATGCTTTTGTCTCTGCTAAAAGTTGTTGCTAATTATGTGACATAGTGCTTGCTAAAAGAGAAGCTATGTGAATGGTTTAAGTCTTGTTTGGAACTGGGGGATTTTTTGCCACTATTCTTGATATTTGGTTGGGGTTGGGTGTTCGGGGTTTTTTGTTTTTTTTTTTAAGGAGTCAGTATGCCTGTTAAAGCAGCCTTTATTCTGGAAAACAGCAGGTTTTAAAAGTCCACACTAGAAATTTCAACTGCAAAAGTTAAACACTGGCTATGCCTGTCTCAGGAGATGTAGTGCTTAGTACAGTTTAAGCATCAGCTGTCAAAGTCATAAGGAAGGATTTTAACATCCTAGAAATAACATAATATATGAATTGTGAGGGATTTTGGTCTAAATCTTATTAAGTGTTCCTGGGCAATATTAATTCCTAAAAGAAGTGGTATCACCGTTTTTGGCACTGCTGTGACACAGATCAGTGTAACTGCTGCCAACTCCCCTTGTATTTGCTTGAGCACCTTTAGGTGCCTGCGGTTCAAGCAGCTCAAAGAAAGAAATTTTGAAGGCCTGGGGTGAGACACTGATTGTGCTACTTTAATTTGAGAGTGGGAAGAAGGGGAGACTCTACACTCTGTTACCGGAGTGCAAATACTACTTTTGGAGTTTTTCTCCCCTCTTCAACCATGCTTCTGTAGAAAAGTGGTTTTGTATCTATCTCTCTGTCAAACCGCGCTGTGACGAGCGGGAGCTCAGTGCGATATCCCTGTCCCACTCGGAGGGG
>VZRO01003886.1:1174247-1240861 GCA_013397915.1 Daphoenositta chrysoptera | reverse complement strand
GGGCCGCCCGGGGGCCCCCTCAGGCGCCCCTCGGCGCGCGCGCTCCCCGAGCGGTCCCTCGAGATCGCACCCAGGCCGCCGGCCCAGGGGCCTTCCCGGGGCCGGGACGAGCCCGCCCTGCGAGCTCCGCTCCGGGCGAGCGTGGAGCGGGCGCGGAGCCCGGGCTGCCGCCTGCGGGGACACGGAGCTCCGGGAAGCGCCGGCCGGATGCACTGTCCAAACCGAAGGTATTGACCGAGGGAGGTGTCTCTGCCTCGTACGGATCCCGCCCAAGGGTTTGCCCACAGTGGCGCATTGATTCGGGGCGGCAGGGTGATAGCGATTGTGTACATTGCCAGCTAACTGGTGTGTTTCATCCTATACCAAGGGCTTTTAAAGAGTTACCACATCGTCTCTGCCCTCCGGCGGTTTGTTAGTCTTCTGCACAGCAGGTGACAATACTTAGACAATGATTGCTTAGGTCTGGAGAACTTACTGAAGAAGTGTGTTTTAAATACAACAACTTTAGTGTCATGGATTTTTATTTTTTGACTTTGTGTAAAATTTTCTTTTATAAAGAAGAATTTATTATTTTTTTTTGTTGGTTAAATAAAAAGTCCTACTGGAAATACAGATATTAAGTATGCATCTCAGTAGTGTTGGACATGTTAGTCTTCTGTAACAAAAAGACCTCTTTTGTTTAAAAAATTATAAATTACATTGATCAATTCAGTCTTGACTAAAGCCAGTGGTACGCTGCTGAGCTGCCAGACTTAGAGCCTGAGACAAAGCAGCCAACTTACAGGGTTTGGTTTCCTTTTTTAGCCAGGTTTGCTCAATGGCCCGGTCAATTTGGCATCTGCTACTGTCATCTCAAGGCTTCTCAATAACAGAGCAAAGTAAAAATTAAGTTAGTTACAGAGAGCCTGAATTGCTATTTTTGTTGCGCTGTGGGAAAGAGCAGACCAGTTTTCCTCCTCCTCGTAACCGCTGTTGCCACTTAACTTGACCCTTTCTTGGGGTGGGATAGCCCGGATATCTTGAGCCCTGTCAAAATAGGAACAAGATATAATTGCCCTCTCTGTGCCATTTCCTCAGTGGCTGTGGTTCTAGGTGACACACTGTGTTGCTTTGAGACAATTTTTTTTTTGCTTTGCCCAAGTTTGCTGCCTGGTTTGCTTGTTCCAAGAGCTGTTACCTAGTCCAGGGCTTTCCCTTTTTTTGGAATCAATGTAGAGAATCATGTTCATGATATGAAATGCTGATCAGTTGCCTGCCAACACTTAAGAGTTTCTCATCCTAATCTACTCGTTGTTGTGCCTGTCTTCTGCAAGATCTGAAAGTGCCTCAAGTTTCTAAACCATAAAGGGCTAGATTTTTTTTCAGTCATGTAAAGCATGGATTTATTCACTTGCTGTCTTACTATTGTCTGATTTTCCCTAAGACTGAGTTCATATGCCTTAGGAAATACTTCT
Source organism: Daphoenositta chrysoptera (assembly GCA_013397915.1). Lineage (NCBI taxonomy): Eukaryota > Metazoa > Chordata > Aves > Passeriformes > Daphoenositta > Daphoenositta chrysoptera. The sequence goes on along the minus strand of VZRO01003886.1, from coordinate 1,239,407 downwards.
GCTTACAAACAGAGAAATCATATCACAGAACTGACAATGATTTAGCAATTAAATTCTAGAGTCAAGTGACTAACTACAGTGGACTAACATTATTGAGCAGTGAAATGTAGCTGGAAAAGAGACACTGAAGTGGGTAGAGGTGGAAAGTGAAGTCACCTATGGGAGCTTCCAACAAAGATTAGTTTAGCAGTCACTAACTCAGTAAATCTCCCATGAGGAGACTTCCTTTGCTTTACTCTTATCACTTCAACAAAACTTTAAGGCCAGTTAGAAAACTGTGGTTTCAAGACCTGCACTTGATACTCGGATGTTTTTGTTATCTTAGAAATGTTCCTACAATCAGGAAAACAAACAAAAGTCCTCTGGTTATGGTCCAGACATTATCTTCTGGTGCTTAAATGAAAATGAGACACTAATCCTTCTAAGTTAAGACAGCACTTTCCAGCTGCTATCATGCTCCCTTTTCCTCATGGCATTTTTAGGAACAGTCAAAAATAATTTTAACAGCGGCCCAAAACAATCTGGTTAAGGGAAGAAAAGGAAAATACAGAGTTGAGTGAAATTTAAATTTGAGATAGGTGCATGACATGTCCCAGGTCTGTAAAAATAAGCCTTTTTTTTTTTTTAAATGCATGACTACTGTATATTTTTCCTATGCTATCAATTATCAAAGGGAAATCTCTATCTCTGTCTATCACTTGCAGTGTTTGGCAGTAGAAAAATAGTAGTAGTGCTAATTTTGAAAGAGCATGTGGAAGTTTGAGTTTGAAGCACTTCTGTTAGAATACACAGAATTAGGTTTAGTGATTATTTGTTTGGGGTTTTTCCCCATTTTTTTTAAATTTAAATGAAACTGCTGAAGGAGATACTTGACCAAGTTGTGTTTCAGCAAGCTGTTCTGTTCTGCTGTTGCTCAGAACTTCTTCAGCCTTCTTCAGTATGCTCAGCCAGAACGTACAGCTTCTCATTTCTGTGTAATAATCAGTGAGGCAGGTTACATCCAGTATTTGCTAGAATAACTTGTGCCATTAATGTTTCTAAAATGAAGGCTCAGGAACTGAACACATTCAGTATTCATCTTCCAACTTTTTTCCGGAGTAGAACCACACTTCTACTGGCTGAGCTTCAAAGAATGTACCCAGAGGAATAGCACCTGGGGTTAGTGAATTTCTGTTTCTTTTAGGTATGTGTACCCAATTTAGGAGTGCATTCAGTTGGAATTCTGAGTGGAACAGATAAGAAGTGTGGAGAGAGAAACTAGCCAGCTGATTCTGTTTCTCATTTTCATGTCTTCAGTCTTTAACTTCTGTACATTTCATTTTACCATTTGTTCCTTTATTTAAGTCAAGGGCTAATGTTCTTGTAAACAGTAGCATATTTTGCTAACTTAAGCAACTTGTTTAATTATCCCCAATTCCTGAAGTGCTTTTGCATGGTTTTGATTCTATGAAGAACCTTCATATTCCACACAAAGTTAAACCTTTATTAAAGGTTCATTCTGAATTGGATGTTTCTTAGTCTGTCACCAAAGGTGCTTATGTGAATGAATGTTCCTCTGGGATGTACTTCTAGGAAGTGCAAACAGTTTTGTTCAGTGATTTATTTATTTATTTGCCAGTAGGAAAAAGCATCAATTTCCGTGGTGGTAGAAGATGAAAATGATACTGACCAAACTGATTATTTCACTAACTAAAGTTTCAGTTTTTCAGCATTTACATCAATACTCATGCAAAGACAACAAAAAGCCCTGTCTAGAATTTTAGATTTAAAAACACCAGTAGTGGAAGTAGCACTTCTAACAGTGAAAGTATCCTGAAGTATATTTCTCAGACTTTTGCTAATATGGTGAGAGCAGTTGATCATCAGTGTCAGGTTTGTTTGGTTTTTTTCTAAACTATTTGCTCAGTGTTTTTATTTGCACACCCACCCTCTGATGAGGGGGACATAAGATTTGAGGAAGGCATTGTGTACTTTGATAACAAGGAAAAATAGACAAGCTTTTTATGAGACTGTGCTTCTGGAATTACAGAAGAATTAGATTAACTTGAAGCTGAGTTATATAGGTAAATAGTTTTGATTAGAATAATTCTGAAGCATTTTTTCCCTATTTTTCACATTTTTTAGGATTTTTGTTTTGGTTTGGTTTTAGTGTTTTTAGGGTTTTTTTAGGTATTTATATTCTATAGGCAGTATTGTCAGGAAACATCTGAAACCTGTTTAAAAGAAAAGTAGATTTTAAAACAGTTTTTTTAAAAAAATTGAAGTCGAGTGTATTGTTGATACTAACCCCAGTGAATTTTGTCTCACTCGCGTGGTTTGAAAGAATTTCTGCTGATTTGGGTTAATGATACTTTCACTTTTTTATAAAAGATTATTCTCTACAGTGTTGGTCAGATCAAGCTAACAAAAGAGAAATCAGAGTTTTCTGCTTGTTGGCTACATTAGCGAGGCTTTCTTGTAAGAGTTTTTGCAGACAGTCTGACATCAGAACCAGTGGGTGGCATAATGTAACATAGACTGCATTGAATTCTCACACTGCCCATGTGATGTGGTTTGAAGTAGTGCGGCAACTGCTTTTTGGCACTTTCAGAAGACTTTTGTAGTACATTTTACTTTCCTGGTTATTTTCTTCCTAAAAAAGTCCAACTTCAGATGTTTAGGGCTAGTTATTTCAAAGTGCTGTATAAGAATCCAGACTACTATTAGTGAAAATAACACTAATGAATAGAAGATTAAACACTTTGCTAAACAGTCACCCCAGGGAGTTTAATCATGCCACATATTTCTTCAGCATGTCCTGGAGGATTGAATAGTAGCTTGGTCTGTGTTTACTGGCACATAGCACATTGCTATGCCATGAAAATGTGAGAGGCATTTGTGGGGAATAAAGATTGTATTTCTGACTACAAAATTATCCTGGTAAAAACCCTAAGTAAGATACAGCTTTCATGGCAAAAGTTCTTTGGACAATGTAGCTTCTGTTCTGGAAACTGCTGCTTTTTTGTGTGACAAAGAACTCCTCTCTTATTGTAAGCAATATCCCTATCAGATATTTTGTCAACAAAGCTACACTCAGCATTTGTCTGTGTCAGAAGGTTTTGCTGTATGCTGGTGGCAATCAAGCCTCTGTCCACTTGGTGCTTGCTGCACATACTATTCCAAGGCTGTCACTTGATCCTGTCCTAAAGAAACATCACTTGCCCTTGTTTCTGTGCACAGCCTGCTGCCATATATGCTAGTAGAGTGTACTAATCCACACTGAAAGGGTTAAGTTGTGTTGCTGTCTCCAACAATCCACCTAACTCAAGGGAGTTGTCTTTTCTAGGGACAGACACATTTCGTCTGTGTGTTGTGGCAGCGTGCTCCACATGTCTCTGGTTTCTAAGGCATATTATGACATAATGTATTTCAAATATATATAGATAGATATAGGTGTATATATATAAAGATGTTTTCTTTTTTTTTCCATTGGAGGAAGATACATTTATATTGCTTTTTGATTTCTAAGCTTTAAGATTTACTAGTTTCTTACATGCTTGTGCATGGTGCACTGAGAAACAGTAATGTGATTTTCTTTTTGATGGTGTTAGGAAAGCATTCCTGGTTAGCAACCTGCAGAGGCTGTAGCCCCTGCAATGCTGGGTGCTAATCTGTCCATATGCTTGGTGTTTTACATCGAATATTGCATTTTCATGGCAAGGTTAGGAGGTGAGGATGAGTGCACAGGTGGCCTCTGTGATAAGAGACGTGGGGCTGCTCCCCCACCTCCACGCTCTCCTCCGGGGCCAGACCCAGCTGCTTCCAGCCAGCTGTAAATTAGACCCACAGTTGGCCAAAGCTGGGCCACCCAGTGTAGCAGGTGGTGCCTCTCTGATGAGATACTTAAGAAAGGGTAAAAAATCCTGCACAGCAGCTGTGAGAAAGAGGAGAGAGAAAAATGTGAAAGCCTGCAGAAAACAAGGTCAGTGAAGGAGTCAGTATTGCAGGCACTGGAGCAGATACTCTCCCTGCAGCTCATGGAGAAGACTGCAGTGAAGAAGAATTTCTCTGCAGCCCATGAAGGACCACCCTGGAGGAGGTATCCTCTGTGCAGCAGCCCAGGCCAGAGCAGGTGGATATACCCTGGAGAAAGCTGCAGCCTATGGAGAGCCCGTGCAGGAGCAAGGCCCTGGCAGGAACTGCAACCCATGGATGGCCTGTGCTGGAGCAGTTTATGCTGAAGGACTGTACTGCACAGAGAGAACCCGTGTGGAGCAGGGGAAACGTGTGCAGAGGAAGGAGTGCTACAGATAAAGTCTTACAAGCTAACCACAACCCTTATTGTTCATTCCTTCTGCACCACTAGGCAGGAAGGAGATAGAAGAATTGGGAATGAAGCAGTGAAGCTGAGCCAGGGGAGGTAGCTTGAGCCTTTGTTTCTCACCATCCTACTATATTTTTAATTGGCAGTAAATTCAAATTCATCATTAGAAGTCTGTTTTCCCTGTGACAGTAACTGGTAAATGATCATGCTGTCCTCAGCTCAACCCATGTGATTTTCCATCTAATTTTGTCCCTGCTGTCATGTTGAGGATGGAAAGTGAGACAGTGGCTGGGTTGGTGTCTGGCAGCCAGTCAAGATCAACCCACCAGACATTGTGAGAAAAAAGACATTTTTCAGCCTGGCAGTTTGGTAACTTGGTTGTAATCCTTTCATTGGGAAAGAAAATTTTTATTTGTAGTCTTCCACTATAAAGGTATTGGTATTGTAGTTCAAATGTTTCAGCAGTAAGGAAAAATGGGAAAATAATGTGTGACACAGAAGTGGACTGGTTTGTTTGGTTTGGTTTGGTTTTTTTTAAATTTTGTGAGTTGTGAAGCATGTTTTTGGTACCTTTTAGTATGATGTAATATGCTTCCTCTTTGCACTCTTTTAACAATAACTCTATTGTAAAAACACTGTCGTTTGAATGTATGGGTTTATTAAGCTGACATAAGCTTTGAAATGCAGTATAATGTGAAGAAATCCAGATGCTTAGTTTCTCCTGTAAATACCTGAAGGAAACCAGGTGAGGGGAAGGGTTTCTTTGTTTTCTCTGACTTGTATCTCTTCCCGAGTATATATTACTCCAATTAAGAACTACTTGAATTTCAGAGGAATAAATAGAAAATTTGTTTTTTGCGATTTTGTGGTCAGTAGTTAGCAAGTGGAAACTAACTGTGGCTTTTAGTTAGATGCTGTTTATTTCTCTTCTGGATTCACATACATGCAATTTAGACAAAAATGAAGCTGTTCCCTGAATAGCTGTTCCAGCTCTTCAGGCTGGTTGCAGAATGTATCCCCTTCTTGTAAACTGCCAGTGTGGCAGAGAGAATTTAATTCGAATCTCTTAGATTTTGGTAGTCCTCAAATGTCTTTCATAGTTTCATCTTTGAAAGCAACTGAATAATTGTCTGTGAAAAAAATAGTGGCAGAAACTTTAAAATTGTTGAAATAAGTTGATTGAGAAGTCTTTCCTATCTTTATGGTTCACTTTCCATGTGGCTCTTTCTGACCTGCAGCTTGAACAAATGTATTGATTCCACCTGTTTTTCTTCTGTCCCATCATCAAACTAAAATTCCCTGCTTCTACAAGACTTTATACAACACTTCCTTCTAATTTTAAACTAATTGGAAGAAAATAAATATGAAGTAGTGGCACTGTGTAGAAATAATGTTTTTTTCTTGATGGTATGCCTGATTTCTGGTTCTTCTATATGAAGTGTATTTAAAAAGTAAAACTCAAAAATCAGGAAAAGGGCATTTTGGATATCTTACAGATAGGTTTGATGTCTGTTTAAGTGATGGAGCATGCATAACTTTTGATTTTTGGGAGTTATGAATTAATTCCTCTCCATTAATTTCTTATGGCTTTACATAGTTAAATATATTAGATGTCTAAGTGAGTACTATTTGTTTTAATTTACAGGTGTTATAATTTCAAGAAATGCTGTGACATATTTGAAGAACAACACTCACAGAAACGTCTGTTGTGTGAAAATTTTTAAAACTAGAATGGCCTTGAAAAAGACACCTAAACTATTTAAGACATTTTTTCACTGGAAACTTTGGAAGTTTAGCATTATTGTATTTGTCTTTCTGGTATTTTTATTTTTATTACAAAGAGAAGTGGGTGTTCAAGATTTTAAGGATGAAGCAGGGATTGAGCCAGCTGTTGGAAAGAAAAGTCATGTATTAGGTCTTGTGTTAAATGCTATGAACAATATCAAAGGTGCAAAGCCAAAAATGCAGATAAAAGCACCCGTTAGGCAAACTAAGGTTCCTGGAGAGAGACACTGTTTGCCAGGGCACTACACTCCAGTGGAACTAAAACCCTTTCTAGATCGGCCCCTTCAAGATCCTAATGCTCCTGGAGCTTCTGGAAAAGCATTTAAAACCATCAACTTAAATTCAGAAGAACAGAAAGAAAAACAGGTTGGAGAAGAGAAACACTGTTTTAATGCATTTGCAAGTGATAGGATTTCTTTACACCGAGATCTTGGACCAGACACTCGACCTCCTGAGTAAGTTTAAATGTGTATATCCTGATAGTTGAAAAACTTCTCAGAAATTCAGACTGCAAAGTGATTTGAGTTCAGCAGTAGGTGATAGTTTAGGAAAGCCTCCTAGCTATACATAATGATTGGCTGTACATAATGATCCACAGTGCCAAAGCCAAGAATGGTTAGAAAAGGTCACTTCTTTCATGGTTTTGAATTCAAAGTAACCATATTTAAATAAAGTGTTCTGCCATTGCCTTTAAGCTAAAATTTCTGAGCAGCTTGCAGAAAGCCTGCTAAGTTTTACTTAGAAGAAAACTAAAAATGTGGTTTCAACATTTTTCCAATTTAAACACCACCCCTCATTTTTTTTAGTATTCAGTGTTACTAAAACCACCAGCATAATTTAATAAATTAGGAATTGTAAACTGTTGAGCAAGGTAATGGAAGATCTTAGCAGCAATCTTGTAGTATTGAAAAATTGTATTAATATAGACTGTGGGACTTGGGGAGAGTGGGTTTTAGTTGTGAGCAGTCTCTGTCAGTGTCAGATGAAATGCTGTCAGCCATCTGTGCCAGAAGTGGCTGAACTCACTGAGCCTCTGATGATACATGTGGTGCAGCTTACCATAACCTCTCCTAGAGCACAACTGGGGAGATTCTGCTTGTGTATTTTGTGAGGCAATGGCCTGGGGGTGTCCTCCAGTCCTTAAAGCTGACAGGCAATAAACAATAACTGTGCAGCTTATGAATACAGAATACAGCATTGTCATCTTGACTTGCCATTGGATCTAAAATTATGTTTAGGGTATGTCAGTCTTGGAAAAACTGTGGGTTTAAAATTGTGTCCCTTGAATGGGGTATGCTGCCCTAAGGATTACGTAGTATGTCTACACTACTTTGAAATTTGAATTAGATTATATTTTTCCTTGCAAACTCAGCATTTTCCTAATAAATATTCTTTGTATTCTTAGGTTTCAGCAGTAATGGTGATTTTTGAGTCAGCTCAGTCAGTACCTGCTGCTCTCAATAGAATAACATTTTTTCCTGAAGAAGGCCTGGGTGTTATATGAAATGTACTCAAATGTGTGAGACAGAAGCAGAACTAAGTTGTTCAAGTGGAATTCTCAGTCATGAATTTTTTTAAAATATTCTGAATAGCTGCTCCAGTTGTAGTACCTACCTTAGCACTCCAGAACTGGGACAGAAAGTAGAGAAGCAGAACTATTTAATTTTCATAGTTATAAAGCTTTATACTAGAAAAAAAGAGTTTCTTTTAAGAGTTTGAGTAAAAAATTATTGTCCATTTTGTAACCCCTGTCACTTTGTAATCTGCAGATGTATTGAACAAAAGTTTAAGCGTTGCCCACCATTGCCAACCACAAGCATTATCATAGTTTTCCATAATGAAGCGTGGTCAACTCTGCTCAGAACTGTTCACAGTGTGATGTACACATCTCCTGCCATCCTGCTAAAGGAGATTATTTTGGTGGATGATGCCAGTGTTGATGGTAGGAAGTCTTTCCATTTTTGCTTCTTTTTCTGTTTTTTTTTTTATTGAAGACATGTTAGGATTGCAGATAAATTGGCTAACAGGATGTCTCTTTACCATTGTTGACTTGTGTAACAGTATTATAAGTGGTCTTGTTTCTTTCTTTTTTTTTTAATATAAAATAGCCCTCCCTAATCTTTTTTTTTCCATAAGTAGTTAAATATGAAAATCTTGTGCTTTAAAAGGTTTTAAACCCCATATCTATTTTTTCCAATTCTGATGCTGATTTAACTGCATAACTGCTTGCATGACAAGTAGCTTTGTAATCTGTGTTTCAAACCAATTGCAGTTTGTAGAACAAAGTATCCAAGTATAAATTGGCCCAGACTTGTAGGAATTTGCATTTTATCATAGTGGTTGTCTTTATGCAAATTAATTTCGTTAATATGAAGGGTAGTGTCTTTATTAGAAAGTAAAATTATGTAATGGAAAAATAATCTTCAACAGTCAAGCTGAATCTCAAAAATAATTAAATATATATTTAGTGTGAACACAAATGCAAGTTCAAAAAACTTCGTATGCTTAGCTTTAGATGAGCATGTCTATACATACATTCTTCTATTAATGTATTTACACTTTTTTGCAAGTCTGTATTGAGTATATTGACACACTTGGATGTGAAGCATGTTCAGTAGGACAGTGTAATACCAAGCATGGGCAGAATAAAGAAGATGATGTGGGATACTTAATGAGAGATGTGGGGTTCCTTCTCAAACTTTGAACATTTAAACAGTTTTTTGTATGGCTTCTGTTGCTGTTGTAAATATTGTAGCCTTTGTAAACTCTGTAAGTGTGCCAACCTTAAGGAAAAAATTTGCATGTTTTGCAGATAATGTAGGTACAAGATCCATTTGCTATGAAAATGGAATTGGTATTGAAATGGTTAACACTCCAGCAGAGATGTACTAGCACATCCTTTCTTGTTCAGAATTATTTTAATGTTCCATCTCCTGCTCCCTGCTGGCCACCTCTTCCTACGCCCCTACCCCAAAAAAACTCAGCCCCTATAAACAACCTTCAGTAGATAGGAATTTTTATGGCTTTGATGTTGAGGTAATTTCTGGGGTTAGTGTGAGTTTTTAATTTTGTTACCTTAATAGTGTGACATTTTGGGCAGTGGCATGTATATATGCTGAATATCCTGACTGGAATTCCTCTTTCTAGAATACCTGCATGACAAACTAGATGAGTACGTGCAACAGTTCCAAATAGTCAGAGTGGTCCGTCAGAAGGAAAGGAAAGGTCTGATCACTGCCCGGCTGTTGGGAGCTTCGGTAGCAACAGGAGAGACCCTGACCTTTCTGGATGCTCATTGTAAGTGGAACCTGCAACCGTGCCAGGTCTGGTTCAGAATGCTGTTGTCTTAGATTTAATGCTGCAGGTTTCTTATCAATTATAACTGTTAGCAATATATCATCTTTCCTATTGCTGTTTCATATTCTTGAGAGTATAATTAGCGATGCTGTTTAAAAATAGTCCATAATGGCTTGGTGGACATGTCAAAATATAACCTGTGTACTACTTTATAGCCAAGCAAAAAGTCAGTGTTCCCATTTTCTCCACAGGTGAATGCTTTTATGGCTGGTTAGAACCATTATTGGCAAGAATAGCTGAGAACCCTGTTGCTGTTGTAAGCCCTGACATTGCTTCTATAGATCTCAATACTTTTGAATTCAGTAAACCATCTCCTTATGGGCATAACCACAACCGAGGAAATTTTGATTGGAGTTTGTCATTTGGATGGGAGTCTCTTCCTAAAAGTGAGAATAAAAGAAGAAAGGATGAAACCTATCCAATTAGGTAAACATAATTTGAATACTATTTAAATCCTGCTGTTTTCGTGGAGTTTTTCTTATGAACAGCAGTTTGTAAATAAATTAGTTTTTCAGATGAGTATAATCAGACATCTTAGCATCTTAGATGTGTTTTGTAATACTTTCTTTAAGACCCACACTTTAAAGCATTTATAAAAATACAGCCTCCTTAAGATAGTAATTGCTCTGTATTACTTCTTCTACATACAGTGTAAACTGCTTATATTCCTAGGGGGAAGGGGCAGAGGAGGATTATACACAGTTTTTTTCAGAGACAGTACAGTGGTTCTGTCTCTTCATTCACTTTACTTGAAAGAATGACAAAAAGGGTCAGAGCACCCAAATACTAGGCTGATACAGTGCTGCCTTTGACAATCATTGTACCTGCTTTGTCCACAGACAGGCTACTGGGCTGTAGGAGTCATAACTTTGCTCAATATCCTCCATACAGAGAAAATTTATTCGTTTTCCTGATGCTTTCTTTTATACCAGCAGTCATTTGTCTGAACAAGTTCTTAATAAATGGCAGTAAGCTGTCAAGTGAGATTCTCTGTGAACATATTTAAGTGCTAGAAGTATTATCTGTGCCAGGAATATGCATCACTGTAGTGAAATACTCACAATCGCATGGAAAATTCCTAGAATAGTTGCACCATGATTTTACATCCATATTTAAAAACCCTACTGTCTTTCTCAGTAAAAATTTGTTTTTGCAGAACACCTACTTTTGCTGGAGGTCTCTTTTCAATATCAAAAGCCTACTTTGAACACATTGGAAGCTATGATGAAGAAATGGAAATATGGGGAGGTGAAAATATAGAAATGTCTTTCAGAGTAAGTTTAGCTCCCTAATTAGCAATTGTCTCTATGCTGACAGTGTACAGGGGATTTGAGAAAAAATTAGAATTAGATCTTGACTCCTCTGCTCAATCAGCCAACTAGGACAAGGAAAATTGAATTGCTGATTACCTGTGAAATACAAACATGCTCACTAAACTGTTTTTAGGTTTTTTTAGATGTTTTTAGGGTGGGTATCTGAAATGTATGTTTCCAGGGTTTATGTAGTTAGGAAATTCATTTATGGTATGCCTGATAGATGTACCCTTGCTAGTGGTTTGATGTGTTCTGGTAAACAATAATGTTAGTGAATTTTTTTCCACCCCCTGAATTCTAACTGCAGTGCACTTACACACTGAATGTTATTATTAGGTATGGCAGTGTGGTGGACAGTTGGAGATCATGCCTTGCTCTGTTGTTGGCCATGTCTTTCGCAGCAAGAGTCCCCACACTTTCCCAAAAGGTACTCAGGTGATCACACGGAATCAAGTTCGCCTTGCAGAAGTGTGGATGGATGAATATAAAGAAATCTTTTACCGAAGAAACACAGAGGCAGCAAAAATTGTGAAACAAGTAGGTGGTGGTGGTGGTATTAGAAATCACACTTGCTGCGGTGAGAGTTTTGGTGAGCAAAAGTTATTTATTGACAAAGTACGTAAGGATTCTAGATATTTTAATGAAAAGACAGTTCAGTTTGCTTAATGCTGTAGCCCCAACAAACATGAAAAAACCTCAAGTGTTTGGGTGGTGAATGTTGATTTTGTATTGTAAGGTTTTTTTATTTGTGTTTTTTTTCATACATTCTCTAAAATCCTGGGTTGTTTGCATTGTGCAGGTACAGGAACTACCAGAAGAGCATGAGACAAACTACTGAGTGTAGAAAATGTAAAGAACTTATTTTTTGGAGTGAGAATAATGTCTTGTTAGTCTCAAGTTGCTTAGTATTTTTACTGACAAAGCAGGTTTTGTTGTTCTTTAGCAGCAGAATAAAACTTATTTGATGATGGATAATAACCATCCTGTCTCTGCCTGCTTAAAAATGTCAGTTATTTTCAAGGGAGGTTGGGTGTTGGCTTATTAATTTTGTAAGTTTTCTGCCCAGCTAGAATCTAGTTTTCTTTCAGAAGCTATTTTTCCCCCTTCATGTGATAAATTTTCATAACTATCGTATCACTAAAAGCATTAGATTTCCTAGGCATGTTCAGCAGCTAAACAATTGAATTCTGTTTGGGACATTCTACATTGTACTGGATATCATGCTAATTATTTCATTAATCCAGTTTGTTTTTTCAGCTTACACTTTCAGTGAGATCAGTTGGCTTTATGGCTGTCAGCAATATGGCCTTACTTGTACTTTCCCTCTTCATGGCACTGTGTTAAAACTTTCTTGAGACTAAAGATACTTCTATTTTTTCCATCTTGCAATGTATTTTTCTTGTAAGTGCTTTGAAATGCTGCAGGCAGGATGTCAGTGGTGTTATGACACTGAAAGACAGCAGTAACTGTAGTACTACAGCCTTAACTAGAAAAAAGTCAACAAAGGAAGCTTAAAACTTGTGTAGTACTACACAAAATATCATAGCTTTACATGTGCAAAATGAATCTTAATGCATTTATCTTCTTTACCTGCCTTCCTCTAACAGAAAACATTTGGAGACATATCAAAAAGACTTGATTTAAGGCAGCGTCTGCAGTGTAAAAATTTTACCTGGTATCTCAATAATGTTTATCCAGAAGCATATGTGCCAGACCTGAATCCTTTGTTTTCTGGATATGTAAGTGGAGATCCTTATTTTCTATATTCTTCATAGTCCAGGAAATTTGCTGATCTCTTGTACTACCTTAGCCATAGCTTTTAGACTTTAGCTACCTTTAACTGCTCTAAGATTTTCTGTCACTACTCTGAACAAAGAATCTCTTCTGCATACCTTTTATAGCTTTGTCAATACCTACATCATTTTCATTTTTCATTTATGTCAAAAGTCATTTTCCCTGCCAGATAGCTTTAGAAATTGCACTTGAAAAACAAAAAAAAAATTAAAGTAATAGTTCTTAGCTTGAGGTGAATGTGAATTTTTAGCTTGTATTTACAAATAACTTACCCTTCCTCCTGTTTTAAATATTTCATGTGTATCTGTCCAAACTGTAATTTGAATAACAGTAATATTGTACAGAGCAGGCTAATAACTCCATGCGTGGCAGTGTAGTTACTCGGTAGGCTTTTAGTTACAAAAGATTTAACTGAGAAAACAGGACTTTCAGATTACAGCATAGCAGAAAGTAAAAATGAACTAACAGTTGTAATTGTTGTTCAACTAAAGGTTACTTTTGTATATGACTGAGACAGTTTGAGTTTTTGTCATTCCACTGAGCTTTTTTTATCCTGATAACACCCTTTCTTTAGTTAAAAAATGTAGGTAACCGCATGTGTCTGGATGTTGGTGAAAATAACCATGGTGGCAAACCACTGATTATGTATTCTTGTCATGGACTTGGAGGAAATCAGGTAAAATATTTGACACCTGATTTTGATTCTCTCTCCTGCTGTAGCTTTACCATATAAAAGCTTTTAATTAATTTTAGAGAAATTGACTAATTTTTAATATGCAGTTTCTCTCCCTTTATCTCTTTTTTTTTCCTTTTTCTTTCTTTAATAGTTAATTCCTATACATATTTTTAAAGGAAAATTCCATACCACTCTTGGTGTCGTGTCCCATTTCTAAAGGTTTAACTTCAGCATACAAATTTAGATTTCAATCAGTTGCACTGCTTCATTTGCCCTCTCCTTTCTGTGCAAAACCTTTTCATGCCACCCTTACTCCTGTCTTGTAAGTGTTGTCTTCTTAATCCTTCCTGTCCTTATGCTCCCTCCTGTTGCTTCTCTCCCTGTCACCAGGACTCGCACTGTCACGGAGGATGTTGGTTGGACTCCGCCCCAGGGGAGGCCAAGTGTCCCGGCCTGAGCCACCTCCCTCTCTCGCTTGCAGCCTCACAGTGAGGTCACAGTGGCCTGGCCTGTTCTGGCTAATGCAAGTGAATAATCTTTCAATTTGTTAATAATGATTCCATTTGTTCAAGAGGAGCTCTCTTTGGTCCATAGCTCTTAGGGGCAGCAGCAGTGCTCTGCTCCTTCTACAGCAGGACTTGCAACTGATGGCAGATACTGAACCGTTCAGTCCTTCCTGTAATATTAATAAAAGGAACATCTCCTTCCCTGCTCAGAAATGCACACTTCTCTGTTGCCTTCAAAAGTGAATAAAATGTGTCAGCTGTAGATCCTTAATAATTAAAGGTCAGCAAAGGTCTAACAGTTTTTATTAGAATACAGTTGTTATCTTGGGGGGGAGAGGGTTTTAATAAATTTTTTTTCAATCTTAAAAGACATCCATTGACGGCACTGTGAAAATCGAGACACATAATCCTAGGTGATACCTTCCCAACTGTCTAGATTAAGAACTGCCCTATTACACTAGCTTCTTACAGGATTGAATTTGGGCTTTTATTCAATTGTGGATTAATTCTATTAGCCTTTTCACATTGTCACAGTCATTAATTTGGGAACACTGTAGAAAGACATTGTATTAAGAGATCTGCCTGTATGCTTCTATTGTTCTCACTTTCTAAGTTATCTTGGGCTGTACTAAAACTCTATTCTTTCAAGTGTTATGTTTTTTGTTTTCCCTCCTGCTACAAAATAACAGTCTGAATCCCTTTAAATGCCAGCCTTCAGAGAATAGATTTTGCTGATAATGCTTGCGAGATGCATATTTGCTTACTTAACCCTTCTCATTACAATGCTCTGTTTTCAGTTGGTTCTCCATTCTTCACCAGACTTCTAGCAGTGTAGGCTAGTATTTCCCATGCTGTCATCTTCATCCATATATTTGAAATGGGAGTAGAACAGAGAACCTAGTTTTCAGAGTTGTACATCAGTTGTATATTATTATTCCATTTTTAGATTTTTGGAGGCTGGAAACATGCCCATCTCAATATCCAGAATTAATAAAGTTCTAGACCTAGCTTTCAAGTCATTTTCAGGGCTTGCAGAGATTTTGAGGTTCTAGAAATAAATCAGGACAGATTAAGTCAGATTACCAAATTAAGAGTAAATTACTGTGTCTGAGAGCTAAATGACTAAGCAGGTCACTTCTGTCAGTACCTATTCTGAGGACTAATATTGGTCATAGAGTCTTAAAAGTGAGATGCCTGTTTGTTCCTCAGTGCTGTTGCCATTGTTTCCAAGGTAGTGAGGAGGTGATTGCTGGCTACTGGAAAATGGAAAGCCACAGGGGGGTAACTGAGCCTGGCCTTAATATTCAAAGGAAAGATGTGGTGAAGGTGGCTGACAGAGAGAGGCAAGAAATGTTAGGGACTCTGCTGGTTAATGTGGGAGAAAAGGAAGAGACCAGGATGTTAGGTTAGGGCTGGAGGGGTGAAAGGACAGCTGTGTGTGTAACTGTTAGAAGTAAATCCCTGTTAAGACCAGAATTACAGCTGAGCCTTAAGAGTACTCTGCTGTCAGGAAATCATGGTAAAATGAGCTCACAAAATACATGCTTATTATTACTTTTCTAATGGTTACCTCACAGGACGATGTAACAGCATTCTGTTGTTCACATTTATTGTTCAGATCAAGCAGCAGAAGTTGGCATGCAGCAATCAGTATTGTTTCGTGTGATAACTGTTTTTTTGGTTGCTCTAAGAAAAACCAAAATCCAGCAACAGAATTGAATACAGATTTTTAAAGCTAAGAAATGCCAGAATTTAAGTTATCCATGCAACTATCTCCACTCTTCAGTTTATCTCTTTGAATTATATATGGTCTGTATGGGAGTAAGATTTTGCATCATAACACACATGCAGCACATGTCATTTGCAATTTCTACATACAACTGTAAATTAGTATTGCATCACTACTAAAAACTACTTTTAGTTTTGTAAACACTTTTGAAGTGTCTGTGCTAAAAATCAGAGGAATTATTCCGTAGTCTCAAATTTTTGAATGATGAATGTATTACTTTGTGTATGGGAATTTGAAAGTTTAATACTTTTAATTGTGTTTATTTACCAAAATGTTTAAAAATTATTTAAATAGTACTTTGAATACTCTGCACACCGTGAAATTCGCCATAACATCCAGAAGGAGCTTTGCCTGCACGCTGCCAAGGGACCTGTGCAGCTCCGGGAGTGCACCTTCAAAGGCCAGAGAACCTTGGCTGTGGGAGAGGAGCAGTGGCTGCACCAGAAGGTACATGTATATATGCTGAGCAGGGAAAGGGCCTTTTAATAAAAAATCTGTGATACTGGTTCATTTTGGATTTCCAATAAAAGCAAAAACACCAAGAAAACAAAAACTCGGAGTAAGTTTAGTTTGGGCAGGAAAATGAAGATCATTTCAGCTTTTCAGTTCCAGATCAAAACTCGATGTCACTAGTAGGAATGTCACTTAAAACACCAGTTGATATCCTTTAGTGTGTTTGTCTAGACATCCACCTCGAAGTCAAGTCAGATGTTTTGTATCTTTTAAAATATTTTACAAAATTTTCCTAACAAAGCAAGTTGTCAGTGCATATACTGCTTATGTATTTTCTAGTCCCCTCTGCAGCACCTGCATGAGCTTACTCTAGCAATCAGCTTGGGGGAAGGACTGTGGGGGAAATAGCATGCTCATTGTTTGATCACTTTTATTTTTTAACTCCATTTTTTACTTACTTTAGGATCAAACTTTGTACAACGAAGCACTCCATATGTGCCTTACAGGAAATGGGGAGCACCCAAGTTTGGCATCCTGCAATCCATCAGACCCTTTCCAGAAGTGGATCTTTGGCCAGAACGATTAAGATTTGATATTATAGGCCAGAAGCATTCTATTAAAAGAAAAGAACCATTCTGAACTGTGATCATATACATATACTGTATTTTTACATGGTAGTTTAAATGAAAAATGTTTAAACAGTTTCTTTTCCCTCTTAGGCTGGATATAAAATGTGTCATCAGTGATTCCCTAAGAGTCTGTTATACCAAAGATAATTGGGATCCTGGTTATGTTTTGTTTACAATATTTCTATTATAAGACTGTATGTTGACCACTGATTTATGGATCCTATTAGTTCTCTTTTACTTTGGGGGCCATATGTAGGGGTTTTTTTGGACATATTGTAAGTACTTCTGAAGAAGACTAATTTTCTCTGTAGAGTTGCAAGAAATTATTGTCTACTGTCTAAAACCCAATACACTTTATATGTATGTTTTTATGCTCAAATGGCTGACTTATTTTTTTAAATAATTTACTTTACTCAGTGAAACTTTCTTAACAGTTTTTAAGTTCCTTCATTTGGAAAATTAAGTATTTGACTGTCAGGTCAAAGCCAAATAGGCCACCACACTGTGCTCAGCTTCCAGAAAGTCAGTTCTTTGGTAGCAGAAAAAAGTAATTCTCACTAAAATATGTATTTATGATTATTTTAATGGAAACTGCTTATTTTGATACTAATCTTTTGCTTAGCCAAAACTTCTTGTACAGGTTTTTTTATATTTCATGAACTTATAAATTTATTTTTAAGTTGTATTATAATAGGCTTCCAAGCTGCTTAACATTCACACATTTTTTCAGCATTCTGTTCATTACTGCTTTTAAATTATATGTTATCTACTAAACTTTTGCCTCTACCTTTTAGTGATTTATGCAATATTTACCTGACAGGTTTCTAATGTTATCCAAACGTAATTTCTTGTGCAAATTTCTTCCATATTATTTTTTTTTCTTGTTTCTATTTCCCCTTTTACAGAGGACTGATCTCAGATTTATCATTCTGAATAAGACCTTGGCCTTTCTAACTAGTCTGTAATTACAGAAAATAATACAGCATAATCAACTATAGAATTAATTTTTTAAAATTTTTAAAGTAAAAAAAATATTTGGCTGCATGATCCAATATAAAGCTGAGAATAGATTTGAAGGGGTGTGTGTCAAAGATTTGAATAGAACAAAACACATTAATAATAATAATTTTATTTTGTCCTAGTAAATAAGTAATATCATTACAGATAAAGGCTGACTTAGGTCTGGTGGGTGAATGGATGATGATGTGGGTTTTTTTTACTTCTGTGGTGGGGAGGGAGCCTGTCTGTACATAATTTAATGGTACCTGACTAATGAGTCCAGTTTCTGAATAAAAGCAAGATGTCCTTTCAGTAGTTATAAGTCATCTAAAAACCAAAAAAGTGAATAAGCAAGGACCAGTGGTAATTTGCCAGAAGCATTAACTCTAATTTATTTTTCTGGCTTGATAATGCCTTTGAGTTGTGTCTCAGCTTTTGTAAGACTTTTGGAGACACCTCTGCAAACATCCCATGAAGTTAAAGCTGTACAACTTAAAATAACTTGATAGAGTGTGAACAGGAATAGTTGAAAAGACTATACCAGGAAGGGTATTTACACCACTGAGACTGGAAGGTTGTGTAGAACAACACTGCACAAAGATCTGCCTTTGTCCTCTGATAAATGTCTTAACTTGGTAATGGAATAAAAAGTATTATTACTTTTGCAGATAAAACCAATATTGGAAGGGCTACAAATGTGCTTGATAAAATGGGGGAGCTGAGAAAAAGCAGAATGCAGGTCAATGAGAAAGTTGTTGGACAGTATGAACAGAGGATGGGAGATTACAGAGAGAGCAGCTGTGCTGTGCTGAACCTCGGGTGTGGAATGGAAACTCAGTGTCCAAGGAACCTGTTCTAGGAGAAAAGGTATTTAGCAGACCAGTTCAGAAGTACTTGTTCTTTTAGTTCTCAGTTCATGTTAGACAGAAAATGCGTATTTTTAAAATCACTGAAGGATAATTTCTTCATTCAACCTGTTTCTCTTACAAGCTTGTCAGACTGGGATATGCATATATGAAACACAATTTATCTACTCATTATCAGGAGGGGTTTTGTTGTTTGTTTGAGGTTTTTTTGAGAGCTAACATTTCAAAGCAGTGTAGAATTTAAATTGCAAGGAAACGAGTGTTTTGTTGCACTTGGAGGTAGGAACCTCTTCCTAAGCAGTGCTAAAGAAGTTCCACTTTGGTTTTTTTTTTTTTTTTTTACTGGTAATATGAGATAATATCATAGCAGATATATCAATATACGTAGTTGTTTTTTGCAGAGATCAGGTATAGCAATTCACCTAGTTATTATATTTTGTCTTCAGTCCTAGATATAGAAAGGGAAATTAATTCTGTGATTTAAAAATGGTCTTGTAAGATTTTCCTTCCATTTTTGAGACTTCTTTCTGGTCAAAAGGTCAATAGGTCACTAGTACATAATACTTATTATATGTATCATTTCTTTAAGGTATGTTAACTATCACAGTTCCTTAAACTGTGACATTTTAGTCTGTATTCTGCAGTATTTAGTACAGCTGTTCAGTCTTACTTGAACCCCCTACTACCTGCCAGAAAAGAGGGAAGCAGTTCTATAAAGAGAGGAAAAATGTAAGTGACTTTTTTTCTTCTATTCTGTTTGAAGATCCAAAAGTAACTTTTAGGTCACACTGACTATTGAACTTCCAATGATTCGTGTGTGTGTGTGTGTACACATATATATATAAGCCTCATATAATACTAGAAGAGGAATAAGAGATCTGTAAATATGACTAGAGGTTTAGGAAGTTGGATTTTGAGGTTTTTTTACAAGCTAATAAAAAAGCAGTAGCATCTTCTTGCCATTGTTGATGTTCTCTTGAAAGTGGCTAATAGTTTCTAGCCGTTAGAAAGGCTTGCTGAAAAATCAGTTTGTTGCAGAGGGGTTCTCTGGCTCTTTTATGTCCGTTTTTTTTAATTTAAATCTCTTTCAGTAATGCCATAATGCTCTGCCCCCATGAAGGGGACAGAGGTAAATACTGTTCCCTACACAGCTTGTAAAAATTGGTACATCAATCAGATGGCTACAGAAACCCCTGCAGGTTAGTGAACAGCTGGCACCAGTGTTCACCTCCACCTCACCCTGCTCTTACACAGCCAGGGAGGGATCACAGTGCTAAGAAGGCTTCACTTCAGGCCAGGCCAGATCAGCCACACTCCCAGCAGGACCAAGCAGGTCCTAAATATTTTGGGACTTCAGGGCCTGTGCCTCTGGGCAGTTCTGCCTGTGGACAAGAGCTCCCTGCTGGTTGTTCGTGGCTCTGGCTGGTTATGACACCATTCCCTGCAGTGGGAACTCACCCACCCCCAGACCTGAGGATTTTGTTTTACCAGCCCGGGGAGTAACTGCTGGTTTGCTGTAGGGTGGGTATAGAGTACTGTGAGTACTATTAACAGATCAACTTACAAGTGAACCTTGGAGTTAAATCTTCTTTCTTCTGAATGGGCATCCTGGGATCTTGAATTAGAACCAGTGTTGAAAGCTGGTTTTACAACATTTTTTGTATCCATATGGCTTAGCAAGCCCTGGACTAGGGCTTTTATTTTTTAGCCACATTTCAGGGCAATGCCAAAAACAGTCTGATAGCAGATGTGGGACTCTCAACAAACTAAAACCAAGTGAGACCATAATTGCTGTGAGGATTTCTTTATAATCTAGAGAACAACATCTGATCTTCGTTAGGTATTGTAAATCCAAATAATTTAACTATATGTAATTTATCATATAAGCAAACTTAAGGACAACTCACTTTTTATAAATATACAGCTCAGTTNTTGGGTAATTAGTATAGGACTAAGGGCTGTGTTTTCCTTCAACCAACCTGAAAGTTTATATAGTAACTATATAAATATATATAAATAATAAAATAAAAATATATTAAAAATATATAATACATATATAAATATATATTGTTAATTATTTTCTTAATGAAGCTGTGTTGATGGTCAGTTCTCAAAATAAGCAGTTGTCCTGAAATTTAGCAGTATTCTTTGAATGTTGCCATTGAAATGATTTGATGTATAAAATTACTGCAAATTGTCCACCAGAGAGAGCTGTTGGAAAATTTTATTCCTACAGCTGTTGAAAACAATTGTTTCATTACCTTATTATGAAAATTTTAGGCACAGGTGCATCAGGTACAATATTGCCCTGGCCAAAGAAAATTGTAGGCTGTAGTTTCATTAAAGGGCAAAGGGATATACCTAATAAGGCGTTTCTGTTTATTTCTTTAATTTAATTGGCATACAAATATTTAAAACCAAAAACACACAAACCAAAAGTTCCACACAAAGTGCTTCTCCTTATGCTATCAGACTGTCAGGAATGGGAGAAATGCTTAAAATTTCACCGAGTGTCTTTGGAGGCTCTGCAGATCTAATTCTGGGTCTCTTAGCTCAGGGGCTCTCGAGTGACTGCATGGCAGAAATCAGACACACAATGCACTGGCAGCCAGGGTGTAACGTAGAAACCTGGTTTACTTCATTGCAAACAAATGGACAATAGATATTGTACAATATATAATAAAAATACAGCTGATACAAGTGCCACTAATTAACAAAAAAACTAATGTTAAGACTTAAAAATGCTCATTTTTGTAATATATACACTGCAGTAATAAGCCACAATAAATACATCAAATTTCATATCATTCATAATAAATACCGAAAATATAAATACAGAAGAATACAGTTAATTTGAATAAATTATTACAACATAAGATCTAGGTTAAGTTCTGTTGAATATTATTGTAGCTTATATTACCCTTTGGCATCTTTGATGTTACAACTTGTTTAAAAAAAGGAAATTAAGGAAACGCGTAGTTCATGAAGCATAAAATTATTTCCATATACAGATTTTAAGATGAACTTTCTTTCCCTTTGCTTCTTCAAACAGTTTAAAAGCAGCAGTCCAATTAAATATCTTGCTTAACTGTTGAGACCTCCATAATTTTAGTATGCAACATCATCTGTAATGGAAAATGTTAAGTACGTAACATAATTACTTTTCTCAGAAATTAGTAAAGTTAGAAGTAATGTACAAATTTTAAACTAATGGCTGCAATTACACCACAATTATATTAGTCCCATTTGAATGGATTACCTGTCTGAAAGACCATCAACTTAAGTGCTTTTGAGTTTATGCCATGGTGTACTATTTACCATTTGCCAACACAAATTCCAAAAGTAATTTTATGTTCTTGTGGGGAGATATATATATCTATATATATATCTATCTATCTATATATATATATATATGCATCTATACTGAGAGAGATGAACCTCATAAAAGACAGGGTTGGACTAGACAGTGTGAATGTTAATGTAGTCTGTTAAAACACTTTAAACATACAGAAGGTAATGTCTTGTTTCTGTTTGTGTTGTTTTACAAAATTTCTACCTATTAGTTGTAGATTGAAACAAATCAAAGTAACTAATTGCCATGTTTCATGTTAACAGGTATTAACCAGTACATTTGTATTTATAATTTTCTTTGTAAAAGGTTATTACACCAGAATGCAATTTAACTTAAAAGATCAACTTTACTAAGACAATATTACAGGCTGAGGATCTTAGGAACAGTTTTGTAATCTACAGATTTTGACTATTTTTGTACTGTTAAATGTCTAGCGCTTATTTTACATCAAACACTTTTTAAACATATTTCACAAACTACACTTCAGACATATTTCCATAGAAGTGCCTACAATCAGTCAATTAAAAGAAGTGCCCAGTTATTAAGCCTTGTTTACACGGGCATTTGAGACCTGAAGTTTATTTGTGTGAAATGGCTTGAAAAAACCCAGCATGCTTGCTTCTGGTTTTAAGAAGCACATGATGATCTTCCCAAGAAGCTGACAACTGGTGCTGAATCTGTATCTGAGACTCACAAATGGTTCTTTACAGTGATTCCCCCATTACCCCAGCAAGGTTAACCTTCATCCACAGTCCAACCCCAAAATTTCATTCTGGAGAACATATTTTAGAAATTTAAGATGGAGAAATGTAAAATAATGTACTAAGCCTCATTTGAAAATCCCAAGATAAAATGCTGATAAAAGGACATTTTTTCTTTGCTTTTAGCATTTCTTGGTAGCTGAGAAACTGGGTATATGAGAATATGTGCCTGGGAGCAGAGTTAACTAAAAATTATATTGAACTTGTCTTTGAAAGTGCCATTGGCAGAGTGACATGGTAGCAATGCTTCTAGGGTGTTGCTTTTTTGGTTTTTTACCCCATGCATTTGGATAAGTCTTTTATTTAATAGCCACCTGTATAACTCTGGTCTGGAAAAAATGTGATTTCCTGTTTCCACTGAGTTCATGTTTGGTTAGAATATATTAAATAACAGAAACAATATTATGACCTAACTGGGGCAAGCTTGTAGTAAATGTCCATATACTTTTCCATCCTTGCTCTGAAGCAATCTTAATCTCCCTTTTTCCTTCTGTTCTTTTTTTTTCTTTTTTTTAGTATGTTTTTTTTCCCTTTAGAAGAAAAATAATCCTCATCAATCTGCCTCTTACCTTCATCTTTCTTTTCCTCTAAATTGTCCTTTCTCTCCTCTCTGCACTCACTCAAGTGTTTGAAGACAAAGGATTGTCTTGATCCCTGTATTAGAACAATGATGTGCATTTTTACCTTCCATTTTCCCTATCAAGAAAAGCTAATCCCATCTTCATGGTTTGTTGGAACAGTGAACAGTTAGAGAAGAATGTACATGAGAGACAAACTTCTTTTGACTTGGTTCTACTGGATATTCATTCATGAAATAGAAGTGTCACTGCTAAGATCCAAATTAAAATAATTGTGTAAATAAAGGACAAAATCTGCCTTTTAAATTTTTTTTTTGTTCCACCCCCAGCCTTGGATGAAGGACTGTGATCTCAGCTGAGCAGGTGGAACACAGAGCCCCAGGAATGTGGTTCTCCAGTCAGTGGGACCTTCTGAGTGGTGGGTTGTGGGATTTTACAGCAGGCCTGCAAGCCTGTCTGCCTGTGCCATGGATCCTAGCACAATTCCTTTGCACCCGTGAGAAACTCACTGATAGCAGAAAGAATTCTAAACAACAGAGAGAGAAACGGCAACAATTCTGCACCTGCTGGTTTTCTGCTATTTAGAGCGTCTAACCAATGAATCTGTTGTAGTTCAGCAACCAGTGGAGAGGTAACATGAATGGTAAACATGTAACAGTCCATAAATTACCAGGGATTTAACCTTAAAGACCATCTAATTCCAACCCCCCTGCCACCCCTAGATCATCTTGTTCAAAACCCCCTCCAACCTGGCTTTTCAAGATCTCATTCTCAGCACAAAGGACAGAAGAGCTGCCCTTGTGTTCGATTTTAATGAAAAGTCTTACTGGACAACAGTACACCCAAGCACCAACAGGAAAGAAGGAAGGAATTAAAAAGAGAATACTAAGGCTGCAAAACAGGTGTTTCATGAATTGGATGTTCACATAAAAAGTAAATATCTTGGTATCAGCCATTAGGGTAGCAGAAAAGTCCTCAAGGATGTTATAACTTTCCTCCTTAAGTGGAAGCAATACTCTGACACATTTATTAGCCATAAAATTAAAAGCTGCCTTGGATTTAGGAGAGAGAAGAGAAAGTGAAAAGGAAGAACTTGCGAAGAACTCACGCATGTGTTCACTCAGACATCTTTAAAACTACATTGCACTTCATCACAATATTTTTACTTTGGATTTGACACTTCTTGGAAAAAATGGACAATAATTTGCACATGGACTATGATTACAGAGAATAGCAAAATTAAGAATATTAAAAAAACCTTGAAACACTGAAAAGGCAAATGCTGCGATTTCTCATACCAAGGAACACGTAAGTGAACTAGACTCTGTTTTGAAAATAACAGCTTTCTACCATTTTAAAAAAATAGTAATCAGATTTAATATTTTAGAAATAAATTCTATAGAATATATTCTCTGACTTAATTCTAGATTTTCAAAGTATTTTACATCAACTGTCCTGCAACCATAATAAAGCAGATGATAGAATTACTCTTTAGTCTCAGCAGGAAAGCATAACAGCCCTGAAAGCTTAAGGATTTTCCCTATCATCCTCTTCTGTTCCTGACTGTTTCAGGAAATAAAACAACTGACACAAAGAACATTGGTTTATACAACTCACGAGCTGTAACAGTGGAGATCCTTATTTAGCAAATGCCTTTTAAAAGGATATCATGGGTCTCTCTTGCTTTATGTTTGAGTATTTATGTTTGAGTAAGGACACCTGCTTTTCTACAGGAGCAGCCTAGACAAGGAGTTTCAACTGAGAGAATTCAGCTGGCAAAAGAAGACAACATGCAGAGGAGTAAGACTGCCTGTTGCTGCCAAGTATGGTGTTGCAGGAGAACTACAATCTTGCTGCTCAAATGTTAAGCACTAGACAGGTAAATGTTGTATATTCAACACAGCTTTTATTCTAATTTTTCACTGTGAAATTTACTTTTTGACTTCTGCTCATTAATCCAGTCCAAGGAAAGGAGAGCTCATTTTAGCTGTGTTTCACATTAGTGAAAAATTTCCGGTTGCTTCTGAGCTTGACTGGGCTTCATTTGGAAAGTGGCAGAGTCTGCAGCACACAGATTTTGTTACGGTGCCAAAACACAAGAATAAAATGGTACTTTACCTGCTCTACAGAATTGTTTTATCACAGTATCTCCAAGTACATTACAAACTAGAGCACAGAGAATGTGATGACACAACAGGACAAAGGCAAAGCCAACAGAACCAGAGTCTCCTCTGTCTGAGCCCAGTCCTCTCTATCCAGTACATCACATTTCTGTCAGGAACACCTGAACTCATAAAAACCATTATACATGCTCTGTTTTGTATACAAATATATGTACACCATCTATAACAGAGCAGCTGTGTTAGTGAAGGTACTCCCTGGGAGGCAGGGAAAGCAACATGAGCAGTTTGTTAGCACATTTACTGAAATAAAACACCCAGATCAGGCTAGAAACTGCATCTGGACTGGGACCAGTCAGCAATCTAGTGAGTCCCAGCACCACCAATACCACATGGGATTCCTGCAGCACTGGGACCAAAGGCAGCATCCCACCAGTAACAGAGCAGGGGAGCAGCTGAACCTTATCTACAGCAAGTGATAGTTACTATGGGGTGGAACCAATGGCCTTAAATAAATGTCAACTCCACTTATGATTCACTAGCGAGAACTTCTGTAAGTGAAAAATTGCAAAGCTTTACAAATCTAGAATTTTTTGATCTAAGTGGCATACAGCTCAAAGAATACTAGAAACTTCTATTGACCAGCTTTTAAGGATGTTTCAGTGCAAGTGAGCTATAGCTCTTAAGGAACAACTGCAATTGGTGTCATTGTGCCAACAGAGTTCTAATTTCATGTCTAACATTAATTAAAGCTTTATATATATTTAACAATGCACTTTTTTCCAAGAGAGGTGAAGTTCACCTTAGAGGTAAAAAGGCATCTGCTTTTAGGTGCTGTTCCAGTGATGGTCTGTGTGAAAATTCTGGTTTATTCTAGAGAGGGAAATGCTTTTGTTATGACTCATTTTTGTGAACAATGCAATATAATCACAAATATATACCTGGCTTCTTAGGAATGTTTATCAGTAGCCAGATATCTTGGAAATAAAGCTGATACAGACTATCACTAAAGCAGATATTTTCACAAATATTACACTGTGTTGATACAGAAGCAAATACTACTGGTTATCATTTAGTAGCATAATACTTTTATCACACAGAAACAGCCCAAAATGAAAGGACTGGTTATCAACATGAATATTAACCATATTAGCTGGGATAATATTAGCTGGGATATGGGACACAGCATGTATTACTATATACTAGCCAGGAAAATAACACTAAAACAGTTTCCATCCCATGACTTAAGCTTTCTGTCCCTTAAATGAAGAGTGTATTTTTTGTTGTAAACAAAACATCGAAGCTTAATCAAGTGATGGGAGACTTGACTCTCACCTGATTTCTACATCCTACTCTAGATTTCAGCTCAATTAACCTACCTGTTTTGGTCAGGGTTTCAACTATTTTTTTTCACTCTAGTCAACTTACACATGCTAGAAAAGGCTTTAGCTTTGTTATTTGCTGACATGGACTTGGCTGGGCAACAGGCTTAGCCTGTATTGAAAAAAGGAAAGGTTGCTGGGTTTTTTCCTCAGTATGAGTTTATCTCTGTTAGAAGGCTTGTTGGTATTTATTAATAATAGCTACTAGGAACTCTCCATGAATTATAAACAGACTTGACTTTATAACTTGCTACAAGAACTAAAGAAGATTTGTTTACTTTGTATCCTGAGATCAAATCTGGATCACAAAACATCACATTGCATCAAAAGATACGTATTATTAGCTACATATCACCACCTACTCAATTAGGAATATTTTTTTCAACTTAAATCTTTATTCCACACATTTCACTTTTTGACTTCCAGGAATGAGCTACTTCAAACATGGGAAAACAATGTAGCACAAATGCTTTACATAGTCCCTGCTCCCTCTCTATGAAAAGGTACTGCTTGTTATCCTATGCTGCAGGCTTTAGAGAATTTGGCTGTATTCACCCCTGATGCCCCAATGGCATGGAACATACACATCCAAATACTCAAGTTTTTACAGATGCTAATATTAAGGAGGACTAGGATCAGAAATCTGTGCCAATGGAAATAGTAAATAACCATCACCTCAGTATTTAAACCCAGCTGAGATGTATTTTATAAAGTTAATCACTTACTGTGCTTGCTGATATTATTAAAGATATTTTTCATGTGAAGCACAGGGGCCAAGAAAATAATTTCTTATTGCTCAGTAAGGGCGTGAATAACAAAGCAAAAGATTTCATTTAACTTTCCCCTGAGAGAAACACCCCAGTAAAGTGTGTGTGGTTCTCCAACACATTCTGAGGTTAAAGAGCTGCTACTGATCCTCATCTACTGTCCCAGCTCAAGCAGAAGAGATTTGTGCTTTTGGTGCTGGTGTTGAGGGAGAATGCCTAATTTAAGCCTGCTGTTAAAGACCCCTATATACACAGAGACTTGTTACATTTGCCCTTAGACTATCTTGAACAGAATAATTTATTCTTAAGTGCAGAACTTTAAGGACTAGCACATTTCTCTTTAAAAACCAAGGGTATTTGCTGTATGGCATTGGAGAATACAGGCACTTACCTGGCTACTCAGCCTTAGAGAAAGAGTCTAGAGTGGTCTGTGACTGCGAGGAGCAGAGGTTATGGAACTGCTGAGCCAGATAACCACCATGAGTGCACTTCCCAGGAGATGGAACACGGTGCAAGTCTGGAATCCAGTCCCTAGAGAACTAGACTTTTCAATACAGTTCATATAAAACACGTAGGACTTCTTGTGGAAACAAGTAAATAAAAAACCTTTCCAGCTACTACATGGAGTAAAAATATTTTTGCTAATTTAGCATAAATATGAGAAATCACTTTGCCCAGATTTCATATAAAAACAATTATGTTAACTTTTTTTTTGGAAAGCATATTTTACATTGGCAGTTTTTCTACTGGAGTACTGTACATGATGTTTTAAAGAGCTTCTAAACAGAAGAGTCACTGTTACAGAGCTAAAATTTACACTGTGTTTACATGCACACCGTTAACCATCTAGATTTGACACAGATAAAAACTAAGATGCTGATCCTTATTTTGACAAACAAGACAGGCCTACATTTCAACTACTTGATGTATAATAAATGAAATTTCAGTATTAGAAGAATAAAAATGCTGAAATAGATTTTGAAATCAAAATAAGGCAGTGCAGAATTACCAGTGCAGAGAAAAGCTGGTTCCTATGCCTCCTTTTCTAGACAAAAACAAGGTTGTTTAATAAATTAAAGGTACTTTCATTCCCATTTCATTTAAAAACAAGTGGATCACAAGGTAATGGATATCCATATGATGCACATGTTCTTTTGCTTGCAGACTTTTGCAGATACAAAATTTCTGAAGCTGTTTTTTCTCACTGAATGTACTGTTTTCTAATAAGACCAAATGATACTAAATTTGAGATACAATCAGAAGTCTACAAAAGCCAGTCTCGTATTTCGTAAAAATTTAGGCAATCTAGACACTTCCACTTTTTTTTTTTCCATGCTTTATTTAAACTTTGATCAGTAAGGCTCTGCTTTTATAAATTGCATACTGACATGTTCATAAACTGGCTTGGGAAAAACGTGCAGGTTTTGTTACAAAGAATTTTAAGATCTGACATTGCCTCAGAGTGTGGAGCTATGGCATTTCTCCAAAGAGGTTCACAGTTCCTGCAGTTCCTACAGTGCTGCAGAGTGGCACTAAAGTGCAAAGTATCTGAACCGTGGTGGGGCTGAAGGTGCTGAGAGAGCTTAAGCTGCTGCTTTGCCATTATGTACAAGGTTGTTTTTCTTTGGGGAGGGAGTACTAGTTCTGGAATGCCACTGATTTTAGTTTAAAATGGAGGATTGTCTACCTTTCTCTATTCTAGAAGATGTAAATGCCCCCTTTCTGATTCTTCTGTTTGTCAAGAACAGTAAAAGAGAAAATAGTACAGTCTAAAAATGTATTTCAAGATGATTTATCAGAAATGGTATTAAAAAAAATAAGGAAGAATAAAACTTACTCCAGATGAAAAGTGGACATGCTCTTTGTAACTAGCTATGGATCTTCTGCTCAAATGAACATGCTGTTCATTTTTATCAAAACATGAATCTTAAACTACCATAAATAAAATACATACAGTACAGAACAATTAAAACTTTTTTTTGTACAGTAGTTACTTTTACATTAAACTTACCATCTTTTCAGATATGTTGAAAATTAGGACTCTAAACATGATTATTTCAAAGTATCATTTTTAACAATCTTGCACAGGCCCGACAGTCAAAAACATGAAGCTTTGATTCAGATAGCTTGGCAGGTTTCACATACGTTCACAGGTAGGCTACTTTGAAATATGTTGGGTGTGTTTTTTACTTACGTGTTTTATCAAAACAGGGTTTGATTATTTTTATTTAAATCTTTACATGAACTGGTTTTGTGCAATACCACTGCCAGTGTAGCTTGAGAAAACAAAATGTGTCTGGAACATTGACTATAGTCCAAGTGTTGTCTACCTCTTAAAAAAGTAAGTTTCTAGGAAAATCCAATGGGAGTGAATTTTAACACAGGAAGTCAGTCCTAGAATAACTTTAATATTAAACAGGTACCGTCTCTACCACTGGTGATTTGATGCACTCTTCGTGCAGTCTGCTCTTTTCTGGGAGGTTTAGTGGATTCTCAGCAGGGTGCTCTTGTACACGACTGTCACCATTCAAAGCTGAAACAAAGCCATCTTGAGAAGGACCTTTCAAGTATGAGTGAAATTCCACTGGCGGGTGACTGGGCCTATGCTCAGTGTACAAACTGTTACAGGGAGCACTGCCATCCCCTTCAGAAGATGAGCAGCAAACAATCACTGAGGGGTTTGCAGAAGGGTAATGAGGGCTGCTAAAAGTTTCCTCTGATTGCCGCGTGTAGTCAACAAACTGTTCTGAAGTCATGTTGTAAGGCACCAGAGAAAGACTACCATTCTTGACAGCATCCCTTTCTGAGTAAGTCTCACCAATCTGGTTAGCAGTGCCAGCAACGTGGTTCTCTATTTGGTAATACAGAGTTGAAGAGTTAGTATAGTATGAGGCATTTTTAGAGTGGTTTTCATGCACAGCAGTTCCATCAGAGTAGCAAAGGACAGAAGGAAGAGGCACCATATCAGCATGGGAGCTCATACTTTCTACAAAATCATCTGCTTTTTCTTCCTCCTCATCTTCCTCCTCATCTTCCTCTTCCTCTTCATCATCATCTGATTCACTAGGGGCTAAACTCTGTGTACTAGAATCTGTAACACCACTACAAAAGCTACTCCCATCTTCCTCTTCCTCCTCTTCCCCTGGGCAGTCCAAGTCCTCGGCTGACTGGGAATGCATAACTGCAGCCGGAGGTTCGGTTTCAATCTCAAAATTTTCTGCAATTGAGTATTCAACGGGATGGGGTCCTGGACTCATGGAACTACTGTGTGCACTTATCTCAGTGTGGCAGCCATTGAGTGCTGGAACTTGCTGCTCTCTATTTTTCTCCAATTCAAGTTTCATTATCGTGTGCAAAAAGTGAGTCCGTACACGGATAGGGTTAAATTCGATTCTACCTGCGGTATTGCTACACCCCTCCTTAGTGCAACCGCATGGAAAAGACATACGATCCACCTTTTAAAAGAGAGAATACAGATTAACAGGAGGAAGCAAAAGCCTGGTGACATGACAGAACCTAGACAGCCTAGAGAAATACAATGCTGAAGTGGGATTCACCTTGAGAGATGCCTGTAAAATTAGTCAAAGCTAACAATCATTCAGGGAGTCAGCCCTGGAATTTAGCAGTACTAAGAGAACAGTAAGGGGCCTGGACATGCTCCACTATTACACAGTAGGGAAAAAATTATTCTGTTCCATAGGTGAAAGTATTACACAGTGGAACTAAAAATATGTAGCTTTTCAATTTCTTAATCTGCTACAGCTTTACTTCATTTTGTGCTCAAATCCAGGCAAAAGCATTACCAGAAAGCATCTTAAAATTTAGTAAAAATCATGTAAACTAGACACCTATTGAAACAAAATGAATGGTCTATAGAAACCTTTATGAATTTACTAATGGGGACACCTGATCACAGAAAACAGGACCAAAAACTTAAGTGGGCTTTTAAAGGTTATGCAGTCAATTCTAGATGCAGTATTGTAAGATTAACTGGGCACAGAACTTCTACTAATACTCATCTTAAATTTTTGAGAACGTGACTGAATCCATGTGTTGGCAAGTTTGATTAGACAGCCTAAGGTCTTTGACCTTCATCTACACTGTGACACCTAACATCAAATATGAGCAGGAGAATCCCACAACACAATCCAGTACATCCTCCCCACATGTGCAGATGAAAACAGGAACAGCCAAGAGAATACATTATTTAAAATAGCAGAGAAAGTTTAGCTTGGATTTATGAGATGATGAAAAATGCATTCAGGAAGAAAACTCAGCTGCACAACAGCAACTCAGCAGAACTCGCAGAAATATCTTTTAGGGAACATTTTGGGACACGTACAGCTGACACTATGTAAATGTACAATATGAAATACCTCTTCAGTTTGCAGAGGAAAAACGTATTCGCTATATTAGCAGATACTTTTTACTGCCTACATGCAAATTTATCATGCACGGATTTTAAGTATCATGCATGTTACATACAGGACTACTGCAGAATGTCATTTATTGTTTCTTATGGAGTTTGCACTCTAATTCACATTTGGAGTGTCTGCTGATTGTCTCTAAAATAAAAGGTAACATCCCTTCTGAAATCTGCAGGCTACTTACTCTCCTGTTGTCTGCATCTGCCTATTTAGATAAAGGCCTAAAAGGACTATGAGGAGCAGAATACTTGTGTAAGAACAAAAACCACCCTACACCATGTATGTGCCTAAAATCATAATACAGGTATTTTAGGAGATTGTTTGTATTGATTGCCCACTGTATCCTCTTAAAACGGGGCCATAAAAAACTGGCTGGAGATCCACAAGTGTTATTGCCTAATACTTAATTTCCCAGAGTTATAACTTCAACAACAGACAGTACATACGTGTGCATGGACACACACCCTTCCCCCTCCCCCAGATAATGAAATGATGACAACAATGTAGACATTTACCTGACATTTTATGCCTGCAAGGCTGCAGGTGCAGGTTTCTGGGTCACAGAACACTCGGCAGTCGCAGCCACAATCCTCTCTGGACAGGCGGATGGCTCGCAGCTCGTGCTTTTCCTCCACGTCGATCTTCTTCACGCCCGAAGCTCGCAGCAGCGCCCGCCGCTTTTTTGTGGGCAGGGGTTGGAGAAAGAAGTACTCGTCTACTTCAGTGTTGTCTAAATCAATATCATCGTCAGAAATGTCATCCAGAGTCAGTGTATTGGCTTCCTCGGACTCCACCGTGCCGTTCTTCGTCATCTGTTGCACAGAGCAATTAACAAAGGCCTTGAACTACTCTCTCAAGTACCTCAATGTACTATCAGTGTTCAGAGCTCTACATAAAAATGCTGCATGACTGCCAGCAAGTTCCAGAAAATGGCCACAGCTAGGGTGACCAGGCATTTCTTTCACTTTTAGCATATGAACTAAATACACTTTTTAAATACCAAGTTTATAATGAAGGTAAGAAATGATGTTATTTACCTCAATTTACTGTTTGTCATTAGCTTCTAGAGCTCATGCCTTTCTGAAATTCTGGTCTTTTCTGTATTGTTTCACAAGATAATTTTCGTGACCTTAACTGATTCCTGTCTCTGAGCTCTCTGAAATTCTTAAATATCCCTTTTGAGATAGCAATTATACTACTGACACGGGTTCAGATTGTGATGCATCACAGGTTTCTAAAATGATATATTTTATGTACTATTCACTACCCTATTCTTCTTTAGCCTGACAAGTTGCTTGATTTTTGTACAGTTGAGGTCAAAAAGCAATATTTCCACTTAATCATGTGGGCAGACATCTGCGTTTGCTTCTTGAGTTGACAGTTTTAAGCCTGCAAATCACTTAATTTTGCATCTTTCTATATGCATGGCTTCATTCTGACCTAAGTGATTCTGTGATTCCCTGTTAATTTCCACTGTGTTTCACACTGTTGATGATTTAGCTCTTCTGAACTTCTTTCTATCTAGATTTTAGTACTTCACTAATTAGTCCAGATTATTCTTAGGTAGCTAAAAAATGAATACATTTGGAAAAAAAAGGAAATAACTTGTTCACCTCTTGTGGAGAATCTTGAGAAAAGTTTGAAGAGGATTTGTGCTTTTTTTCCTCCACTTTGCCACACAAAGAACAAATGAATTAATATAATGAAAGATTCTAACATTTCTTAAAAAATTAACTGGGTAACTACAGAGGAAGGAAGATTATCAAGAACTATCAAATACATTTTCCAGAACTTCAGGGGAACATAAGGTCTCTTGGTCCTCATAATATTGCTCATCTGAATTAAACCTGATATGCAGACAGGTGAATTTCCTCATGAATCTAAATGCTGATGTCATAACTACAGAACAAGGGCCAATGAATATGTGAAGCCTTTGGGGGAAATTCAGTCCAACTCAGTAAAACATGAAAAATGTAGGATGGACACTTCTGCCTTGCCCTAGTTGGAAGTTATTCCTCACAACTTCCCAAAGGGAACCAACTGTGTCACAGACCTGAGAGCCTTAACATCACTTGTCTCATGCTAACAATTTTAATAAATTTTCATTTTAGGAGACATTATGAGTAAGCAATAAGGACTCTTCCAGGTAATTTTTTTCACTTACTCATGTTTACTCAAATGATTAACTTGTACCTTTCATGTGATAAGATGGCTTTTACATCCAGAATTGTCACACTCTGCTGCTAACAAGTGTTTATGCCCCTGTCAGCAGTGTTTACACCAAAGTGCTGGTACTAAATGGCCAAAGTGACTTGAAGATGATTTCACAGTCTTTATCTGCTTTTAATTAGAGATGTTTCTGATTTGGCTCTCACTTTTAGCACCTAAAACAATAAACAGTACCTAATATTATGGAAACTCAATTTCAATACATTCCTGTATTTCTGTCTTTTTTAAACAAATTCCACAGGAGAGAACACTTTCTACCCACCAACTTTTATATTTTAATGCAATGCAATTAAAAAAAAAAAATCCCAGGGAAACTGAAATTAAAAACCACACTGGAAATGTTACTTTCTATTTGCATAATGGTTTTCAAACAGAAAAACCTCTGACTAAACATTGCTCTTCTTCATTTTCTCATTGTTTTCATTTTTCTGTGATGTATCTTTTTATGCAAATCCTGATTAGCATATTTTCTTTAAATGAATAATAATTTTGCTGACATAATTGCTGACACTATCACCTTAGAATGCCACATTTCCTTTTTTATTAATTTAGAAACTATGTGAATGACAAAGCAGCTCTTCCATCTCTAGAATGGAAACTCAACAAGGCCCCGTTTTCTTAAGCAAATGAAACGTGCTTGGTGCTTTACAGTGATTCTTCACTAATTCAGTAAGTCCTGGGTTTTCTTTTTACGTTTGAAATTTTTTATTTTTTTAAACTCAAGCACATAGTCAGGGATGCAACTAAACTGAGATTAATGGACTAGTTAAAAAAGGAAGTTTTCTGATGCCTATGTTTTTATGCATACTCCAGATGAAGAGGAATATTTTAGTCTAGTAAAAGATTTAACAACAGTAAGATGCAAATAAGGAATGCAAATAAGGCTCTTCTTATTCACTGAATAGTTATGAAGAGATTTTGCAGGAACTTAATAGTCTTAATAATCATCCACTCAAACAAATGCCTGGGAAGATGAAAGAACATGTATTTGGAAAACGAGCAGGAAGTATGGTCTGTGTCCCCAACACAGAAATAAGTTAATGAAGAAAGGAGGTCCATCCCAGCCAAGAGGGGGGTTAGGAGAGGATGAAGAGCCAAGCTCCAGCCCATATGGACCAGCACTACAAGGCCTCATCCAATCTTCCAAGGTAAGGAAGATCTGTGATTTTTCTTGATTTACTTTCTAGCTACAAAGAGTGAAATATTTGTGTGCTTGACTATTCTTTACTCAGTCCACTGGGGATTCCTCTCTTTGAGCAGATTCCTGGAAGTCAGCCAAGGGATGCACAGTTAGTCATCAGTTACACTGACACAGCACAATTCACACTCGATGCTCTGACAATTCTGTGATGTGAGATGTTACAGGTACAGCCTCTATCAAGTGGTAACTCACTAACACTCTGGTAGCCTTTGGTTTCCAACCTGTCCAAATATCTGTCTTTGATGTGTCTTTCTCCTGAGTGGTTTTATGTTTGTTCTACAACAGTTCAGATTTTATAACTTTACAATTTTATTTAAGAAATCTATTTAGCTAGGGAAAAAAAAAAGACTGAAAAAGTAATTACAAATGTGAAAATCATGCACACTTCCCCAGGCCTTCAGACACAGAACTCATGAACTCATAGTTCATTCTGTGGGAAAAATGCTTAAAGGCATATCTTAAAACTTGGAGGGTGCCACTTTGCTCTGCAGTAGAAACAGTAGAAATATCACAGAGATGTGGTATCACAGAAGAAAGGGATGTGCAGCAGAAGATCAGCTACAGTTCTAAATATTGTTCTAAATATTGTTTTAATTACAGGATTCATCTGAAAAAGAGTCAAAAATATATGCAACACAATCCATGACACAAAAACCCAGAAGTTCTGCCACCAGTTTTAAAGCAGCAGAAGGAACACAGTCCCTTTCCCTGTTCTCCTCTACTGAAATACACAGTTTCTTTCCTTACCTATGCTTTATTTAAAAGGACAGCTTTATTGGGAAGCTCAGGAGGGCCCGTGGTATCCTGGGGTGCATCAGAAGTGTGTCCAGCAGGTCAAGGGAGGTGATCCTGCCCCTCTGCTTGGCCACATCTGGACTACTGTGGTCAGTTCTGGTCTCCACAGTTCCGGAATGACAAGGAGCTACTGGAGAGGGGCCACTCGAGGCCACAAAGATGATGAGAGCTCTGAAGCATCTCTCTTCTGTGATTCTGTGAAAATTAGCCAGGATTTGGTCTGACTAGCTAACCTGATATAACTGGTTAATTTATCTGACCCTTTTCTTCTTTAATGGACATTCTTAGGTGAAATAGTAAAGACACACCATCATAAAAATTGGTATACTGCAAACGAAAACATTTTAGTATCACTGTTTCTTACTTTTTGCCAAAGTCACTTGAATTGGCTAAGGAAAGAAGCTCTTTCACTTTCTGTACTTATAATGTTACCATTCCCTTGTCTAACAGGGCCTGTGCACAGGCTTAGAAGACTCATTCTCTTCCTGGCACTTCCAGATTTCTGCTGGACACCCCGTTCAAGGCTAACTCCCACCACTCTCTGCTTTTTTTCCTCTCTGTAGAAAACAGGTAGTAAACAACAACCTCCCTGTAAAGCACTTGGAGGTACCCAGCAATGGCAGCTACAGGAGCACTTGGTATTATCAAACAAAAATGCATCTTCAGTAAAATTTAAAAACCCCAGGAAAATGCTCACTTCAACTGAAAATGGAGTTCATAGAAAGGAGATGGTTTTGTTTAACACACACACCTTGGGCCTATATAGCTCTGACACTGCTCATTTTCATTAAGGCAGGGATCAAAATCTCGGACTAAGTGTTACCTTTAACTTCAGAGAATTGAGCTTTTCCTCCCTGAGGTGCTCTCTCAGCATCTCGCGGTGCAGCCGCTCCTGCTCCATGGCGAACTCTCCCAGGGTGTACTGGCGCACGCTGTTGTGGCGAGTCGACATTCCCAGCGTGCTGCCGCCCTGGCTGGGAACGCTGGTGAAGCCCTGCCTTCTCGTGAAGTAATACACAGTAACACAGTTAAAATGGACATTCTTCGTTCTCTTCCGCTTCTCTCTCTTCAGGATTGAAGACGCTGGAACAGAGGCAGAGTTCAGTGTGAATGATCCTTGCAGGGTGTGCTAAGGTAGAGAGAACTACACCAGTGACAATACCTGACCACACAGACACTGCATTCCAAATTATAATGTTAGAAATATTTACCACATATGCAAACCTAGAGGCCACTACAAGGTGTTACAGTCCTTAACACCATTGTCTGCTTTAGAACAGAAATACTTGGCCAGGAAAGTTTTTCTTTCCCATCACGTCATAAAAATGTTTTATGCTTTTACCAAGGAAGCAACCAAATCCTAGCAAAAAGAACTTCTTTCACAGTGTCACCACACAGGTGGTGGTCCACTGACTTGCACCTCTTCCAACCCCTGCCAACAAAACAAGGTTGCAAAGGCAGCAGAGATCCTCAACTCTACAGCACTGGGTCACACTGATGGAAAAGATTAGTATCTCCTATCATCTAATTTGTGATAAACTGATGTTGGAAAAACTATAAAAGCAGTATTTTTAGTGTTTCATACTGTCTCAGAAATTCATACCATGATCAGCACTGAATGATATAGGAATAATGTTGATTAGGCAGTCAGACCCACTTTGTTTTTCTTTACCTTTATCCTTTCTGCTGCCATCCACTGAATACGTGTGTGTATTAGTCTAATGTGTAGAATTTTGACAAAAAATTACATCTAGTATTTTCTAATTATTTTCTGATTCCACTCATACCTGTGCTCAGTTTTTTTAATAAACATACATAGTAACATACAAAACTTGTTTAGAAACAAATGCCAAATTTTAACTGTTAAATATTCTTCTTTTGTTTGTACAGACACTTTGCAACTCCTTCTCACGGTACTGATCTATTGTTTCTCACTGATAATAGCTGCATGCCAAAGACACACAAACCTTAGAGAAAGATAAGAGACACTCCCTGATTTTTAAAATGAGCAGTCCAATTTATTTGATTTGTAGCAAAATAGCAACAGGTTGTTGAGAATGAAGCTAATAAGTCATTGCTTTTCAGTTTACAGGGAACAACTGCAGGTGTGTGCAGGTGTGAATGAGAGAACTCATTGCCAGAATTCAGGCAGTAAAATGATTTAAAGGGTGCCTGACCACTCTTGAACACTGAGAGCCGTTCTACAAAAGCAGTTAAGAGCAGCAAGATATACAGAGATGATCTAGAATTCCACCATTTCTAGCACTTGGCCTTCAGGTCTGGTTTTGGAACAGGTGTGGTTTATTGTCACAGGTAAAACATAGTCCAGCCTCTATTAGTATTGTTATGTTGTGAAATGTTATTTACCAGAAATGTAAATCCACAAACTTCTACATGAAGTAATACTGTCAAAAGCCCCAGCATCATCTACCAAACTGTGTGAAAACCAAGTATATTAGAAAATAAAGCCCTGTATCCAAATTACAGACAGTGTATCCCACTGACATTACCACACAACTCTGTGGCTCACTGAAACATTGAAACAGGATTACTTTTTCTAAATACTAATAAGCAGCCAAAAGTATGGTTTGCTATATAAATAAGGGGCACTTCAGACCTGCTGCAGGTATGTTGGATTATAAATATAAAATAGATAAATAAGATCAGGTCCTGTTACTTACATGCTCCCACTAAAGTGTGTTAATAAAAAGGTGTAGGATGTACAAAGGGGAATCAAAAGACAAACTCTGTTAGATTAGGCATGTTTAACTTACATCCAAGTTGAAGCAAACCTCGTATCAACAGAGCTTGTAAAAAATGTTTATAGGAAGCCTTTAGTGAGGGAAGAGGCTTATTTCCTTAACAGAGAATAGTTGATAGGGATGTGTCAATTTTGCATGATATTAAAAATAGTTTTAATGTGCTTTTCTTTTTCATATATACCACAGCTTCAAAACAAAACTACCTTTAATAAAACCAATTTTTTAGCATTTGGATGGTGGGGTAATTTTCATACTGAGACATTTTCTTTCAATGTAACATAAAAGCAAATACTCTAAATCAGAACCTGCACTACTGGTATGCTCTAATATATAAGAAAGTGCATATTTTAAAAACTCTTTTTTCTGCTGAAGGAGGTATCTGAACCACTCTGGGGTGTATCCAATTTCTGACATAACAGTATTGATGTTATTTGGATCTTAACTGGATGATGCCTCTATTTCAGAAAAAATACTGGCAGCTCCTGAAGGGCAGGCAGCTTTTTCACCAAATAAATGAACAAGTCACAAATGAAATGAGAAATAAAACTGTTTTTAAATACTCAAGGAAAGAAAAGGAAGGTTGCTCTTGAGAATACATTTTTTTTTTCATGAAGAAATCGAAGATAATTGCACCTGTAAATCTCACAAGTTAGAGAATCACACGAACCTTTGAATCCTCATCTGTAAACCTGAGTAACTATGACACAAGGTCTGTGTTGACAGTAATCTGGTTTAGATCTTAGCTGGGGAACTCCTGACAGGGCTGCTTTACTGGCAGCAATGACAAATGCTGCAATAGAAGCACTTCTGTTTTTTCAAGTCTGTCAATCTCTTTAGGGTAGAGATACAACTTGCATACTAATAGCTGAGCATAAATAAATGACCCTTAAGTTTTATTCATACACTACACACTAATATTAATAGCTAAATGAAGCTAAGCAGATGGTCTGTGACCTAGTTACTCTCAGATGGGAAAAAAAAAAAAAAAAGAATCTCATCTATGATAAAAACTAGGTACCATGAATGAGTTTTTACACTACGTGGATTTTTGCCCATGTGTGTGCCATCAAAATTTAGAACATGAATTTCATGCATTGCCATACATTTATGCCTAGAAGTTCAGTCAGCAGTCTCTCAGTAAGATTGCAGATGTCATGGGCTGTCTTAAAAAACCCACTAATGCAGGTCTTCAACTTCTTTATAGTTCTCATCAGTTTCAGTAATTGAATTGTCAACGCCATACCATCAAAGTTGTTTGTTTGTGGGATTTTTTGATATATCACTGATTAAAACAGTGTCAAAATAGAATTAAGCTGAACTTCATGAAAATGTTGACATACTGTAACTGCACCACCACCAGCACTGTAAGTTCAGCACTACATTGAAGACGTGTATTGAAGACATGAGAGCTGAAATGCATTTGTTGTAAACACCATTAAAGTTTGTGATGCTATTTATTGATGCTACAGTTCTAAGTTAGACAAATGATATGAAAATCTGTATAACTGAACATGAATGTAAACATTGTGAGCCGTCAGAATACACGGGATTACTTTTTCTGAACACATTCTATCTTTTGATAGAGCTCATTAAACAGCAGAGCTGAGGCCCTGTGAAGAACTCCACGGTCACCTCCTGAATGCTAGTGTCAGGAAAGAGTTAGAATATATTCATATTTATGTGAATGTTGTTTACAAGAACAGATCTGGCAGGAACTGCAGTTTACAGGACTGTATTTGATTGCTCAAAAGCACAGATCAGAATGCCAGCGAGCAGATGTGAGAATTGGGACCACCTTGGTCACCAAGGACATGGAAAGAAGCACAGTCAGCACTGCAAAGGCACTGTGTTCTTGCTCTATTACACACTTCCTAAAAACCTCTGAGCAGAGGGCTGCCTTGATGTGAGCTCAAGAACATTATTAGATATTGAATGGAAGTGTTGAACATTTTCCAACGTCAGGGACAAAGTGCTCTCTAACTGATTCAAACCCTTTGCTTCAAGCCAACCAAAATAGAACTACCACCTGATCAAGAGTCAGGGGCATCTGTTGTTTTGCACGCACTGTACCTTGCACAGTCTGTTCAAATCTGCTGGAACCACTGCTAAGGACACTGCTTAACTCAAGACAGAGCAGAAGAACACACAAAATACCTACCTTCTGATCTAGAAGAAAGCATGAATATACACCCAGAAAAATTTACTGAGATTAATCAATTAGTAACCTCCTTTCAGAATGAGGGACACAGATTGAAGAGGCATGCAAGCCTTGCACAGAATCAGTTTCTAAGCAAAAACTTGCAACCTGTAATGTTATCCACAGAGTGCAAATGCCAGAGCTTTCCAGAAGAGATCCAGTACAGGCCTCCTTGCTTGGCCAGACTCACAAAAGTACTTCCAAGCCATCTGCCTGTGTCACAACTGCTATCAATGGATGCCACCATCATCTGTTCTGTGCAAAAAGTACAGTTCTGACTCCAGGCAGGGGCTGCTGGGCTGAGAGGTGGTTTTTTAGCAGCTACTGGACAGACACTGTCAGCAGGAACTGCAAGGTGGGGTTTGAAACGAATGCCACCACTTTGGTGGGTAAGGATGCCCAAGGGAATAGGAATATTCATCATCACCTGAAACCATCCTATGGATCACACACGATATTCAATACATTTATACATTACACGTCTCATATATTCCACAGAAGGACAAAAATACTCCATTCTCAAGTATTTAAAAATGTAATATAATTTTTAGCTCCATGTTTCGAGATTATATGGAATTGTATATTTTTGAGAGATATGTAAGTACTGCAATGCATAAAATATGTCAATAATCAGAGAGAAGGTTAAAAGTGTTAAGAATGTAACTACCAATACTACAGAACTATCTCTCAGAAAAGGTCACTATATCTGAACAAGGTCTTCAGAACAGATATCTTTAAATAGGACTGTCAGAAGTCTTCATCTGAAATAATATCAATTAGTGGAATTCTGATTTTTGACATTTGACATTAGGATGGCATTATTTCTGGATTGAGCAGAGCAGAGCTCAAGTTAATAACCACACACTATCTATGGCAAAAATGGCAACTGTATGTAAACAAAACTCCTAAAGGTAAGGCCAAAATAATGAAAGGAAAGCTTTTAATAGCAAACCATTGTTTAACCCAAGCATGGTTAACCCAATCTGGAAACCCAATGTGCCCTCTGTGCTCACCCTTTTGCTCTCCTTGTTCAGGGTGTGCCTGCACAGATACATAGGAGGATGCATCTACTCATTTTCTCTTAGTTATTAACCTCTCTCCCTTAAAAGAGTTCTCTTTATCC
The DNA here is from genome assembly GCA_013397915.1 of Daphoenositta chrysoptera. Classification (NCBI taxonomy): domain Eukaryota; kingdom Metazoa; phylum Chordata; class Aves; order Passeriformes; genus Daphoenositta; species Daphoenositta chrysoptera. The sequence goes on along the minus strand of VZRO01003886.1, from coordinate 1,197,243 downwards.
ACAGCAGTTATGATTGGTTTCATATAATTTGACTGAATACATTTCTGTAATTTCTCTTTATGCACAATTCCTGGCTTATGCACTTCTCTGGCTTTTGAACATACAAGGAAGCTCTAAGGTTTCCAAAATTTAAGCAACACCTGTATGGCGAGCCAGGGACCTGCAGAATGGCACAGTGCCTAAAAGCTCCATATCAAGGTTTTGTATTACAGCAAGATCCTTTTCAGCCCCTGACTGTAATACAGACTAGAGGTAACTGACCAGCAGTCTGTCAAGAAACTGAGATTTCAGTGATTTATTCAGAAGGCTCTACACAAATATCAAAAGACGGAACTGTTATTAACATTATGCTTATTAAAATGGTAGCAATTTAAAGTGATAACATTTTCTCTACCAAAAAGTACAATTCTTATCTCCCAGTGGCTCACATTAATGACATACAAGATGGTTTACCAGAAAGACTCTGTTTCCCAGATTTTTTTGTTTCAGTTTCTAGGTACTTGATCCAGAGTATTAAAATGTATTTTGAGACACAGGATGTCAAGTATGAAACAGGAGGCCCCACTAATTGCATTTTCAAAGATATTCTAAAAATAAAACTTTAGAGTCAAAACTGAAAAAGTATCAATGTCCAAAAAAAAAAAAAAAAAGCAACTATGATGAAAATAACCATAGCCTTAAAAAAGGAAACTGTTCTGCAATATAGCTTCCATTGCTGCTGTCCCTTCTCACTTAGGCTGCTGTGTCACATAAATCTCTATCCCAAAGACAATTAAGGGAAGAAGGGTGAATATTACAAGTAGTGGCTTGAAAATAAAATTTCCTGTCAGATTTATCCTGCCTGAGCTATGTTGCACAAAGCATTGATCTGTGCTGGAATTCTGCCACCAAACACAGCAAGTGAGTAAATACCTTCTGAGTTTGGAGCAAGACTCCTCCACGAAGGAGGTAAAGAAAAATGAGAGCCATTCAAATCACATGAGGTTAGGAACTACAGAAAGGCTTTTGTTTATCAACAGTTAATAAAAGAGAATGAAGCAATTTATATGCAGAAAAGTTTAAACACACATCTAGAGGAATGTATTCCTTTAGGAACAGACAAGGATGAAGAAAGATATAGCAATACAGTGATTTTTAACAAATCAGTGTAATGTATTTGTAATATATTTTAATGTAACTAGAGCACTGCAGTTAGACTGTCTCCTTAGTGCTGTAGTTATATAGAAGAAACCAGATGGTTGCCATCACCATATTCCTACCAACAGTGCCATAATAGTATTTGTTGCACTTCTGTATTGCGAACAAAAATTTCACTGTTACATATTATAGGGAGACTGAATAATTATGACTCTTTTCCACAGCTTATTAAAAGGCATGAATCAGCAGCTCTCTAACTTCTGAAATCATGTGCCCTTTTTTCCTACCCCATACCACGGTATTTTCCAAGGAGTGGAGAGATAGAAGCAGAGACGACTCCTGACACCTGCACATGGGGCTCAACTCTTTACCTGCCTGCCCGTCCCACCCAGAGCCCCCAGCCAGGCTGGAAAGCCCCCGGCCCTGAGAGGTGCAGGGGGAAGATCCTGGTGGGCAGCACCTGCCAACACCCCCAGCATCCACCTCCTCCAGCACTGGATGAAGTTCTGCAGATGCTCCTGGTGCCCCACCCTTTTTCACCTCAAGCTGTATTTTCTTCACTCCTCCCTGAAAACAACCGTTATTCATCTATTTGTGAATTCTTGAAAAATCAGAAGATACCCCCAACTCTTTCCACATTTGAAGAATTCAGATTTTATCATACTTAGTCATCGTTTAGTTCTTTTATCTTGGTACCAGATGTCACCACTGGCCCATCTGACTCCCAAATCCCATGGTAAGTAATTTCCCAAAGGGGAAAATTAGTATTTCCACTAGCAGTCCAATGTATGCTTAGAAGAATCACCCAAGCTTCAGTTGTATATGAATAAATTGTAACTGATGAAATAGGTAAGCAAGAGCAGTAATACTGCTGTCAGAGTGAAACAAAGCTTTCCTGACTTGCTCTCTCATACATCCAAGGCACTATGCAGAAGCACTGTTCATTTGCCTTTCAACATCCCCATGTTCCGAGCTGGGCTGTGGAGTACAGCAGTGTGAAACCTGTGGGAGACACAGCACCTCCTTCCACGTGCTCAGTGCCTGAAACAGAATCCAAACCTCCACCTAAGAAAAGCACCCACTGAAGCTGTATTCATCCATCAAATGCAAAACCTGCTTCCTAATTTTATACAATCCTGAGAGGAACGACATTTTAAGCCCATCATGTTTTTCTAACATTTTTTACCCAGAAAACTGGTAGTTCTTTGATTACAAAACTTAAACGATCTCAGTTCTGGCTGAACTCCAAGACATAAGCACTTTCTTCTTGCTGTCTCAGCTATTCTCCTGATGTCAAAGGCACATTAAAATAAATGTGAACCATATGGCTCCCCAGCAGATTACTCACACTCCTGCATCAATGAGGGCAAAGCAATTCATTGTCACCGGTGCAGAAATATCTTAGGCATGTGAAAATTTCAAAAGGCTGTAAAAAACATGTGTGAAGCAGCCTTTTGGATTAAAGCTCTGTCTTAGACAAGAGGAAATGCTGCATTTCTTACACTCTACTACCCATTTGTCTGCTTTTTACATGCTCAGTGTCATATAAACCATTATGGCAAGAAGGATTAGCACCATTCTCCACCTGCTCCATGACTTTCCCATGCAGTGTTTCATCAAGTCTAACACCACAGAACAGCAAAGCCTAATCCATCCTGGTAATCCAGGTCAAAACACTGCTTACAAAAGCCAGCTTGCTTCCCAACCCTCAGAGAAACAGAATCTAGGAAAAGGTTGTATCCAGAAATTGCTTCTACCTCTTTCTCTTACCTCTCCTTCTATCCCATTGTCTTCCAAAAGGTATTTTCTAAGGGTTTCCATACACTCAATTTACAAGTTTCCAACCCTGAATGATGAAACACTTTTCCTACATGCTAGAAATCCACATTAAAAGGAAATGCTCTGACATAAAATACACCCTCCAAAAGAAACACGTAGCCTTGAGGACAAGGGAGGTATTTTCTAGAATAAATTTGAATCTGGAAGTCTTGAAGGGAACTACATACTCAGTTGTAAATTAGTGGAAATTTGAGAGAAGAGGGACAATGCTGTGGAAAAACAACACTTACCCAGAGCACTTCACTGCTCTATCCTTCTAGTACTTTCCCTTAGGGTAAAGCCAAAACTTAATTCACCTCACAGGAGGAGCTGGATGGGAATGCTTGCCTAATGCTAGATTTATTTAAGTCACATTTGAAAATGTTTTTGAAAATTACTAGCTTACAGACAAGTCTGACACAAATAGAGCGGATTTAATTTGTATTTTAAGCATTTTACCTCACTGTCAAGAGTTTTGTCTGAAATCTCATAGAAGTGGTTAATTGTTGGGATGCACACTAGAAGCTGGAACTTGACCACTAAAATTTCAGTGAAAGCTTTGTGCTTACTTTCTCAGCACCCTCTACCTTCAGAATGCTTTTTTGTGACATTCACCATACTAACCCATTTTCTCCATTCTGCAAATATCCTCAGCCTGTGGGGAGGAGTGGAGATGGTTAAGTGCTCTCTGCCTCACCATTTCCTCTAAATGCCAGCTGCTGTTCCACAGATGATTATTCCTGACCTTGGCCCTGGCTTCCTGAGGAGGAAAGTCCTACCAGGGATCCTTGCAGGAACACCCATGCATAACAACTGCATTTGCTGAGCTCTCCTATGACACTACAGGCAGTCCTTTGTCCCACCCCATGTGTGACTTCTGTGAATGGCCATTTCATACAAATACAGCTATCCATTCAGCTGTCGGTGACTTTGCATTTGCAACCATATTTTGTGTATCTATCATGAACATCTTCCAACAAAAAAATTTGTGTGATGTTTTCTAAGCCAACAAAAAATTCATGTAAGGCAAAAGCTGTCTCTATGGTTGTATTGTGGGCAAAATGCACTAATTTATGACAGAGAACTTATTTAAAAATATAGAAACATAATTAGCTGCACAAATCATTCTAAAAACTAGTGGGAGCATGCCTCATAACCCCTCTTTTCAATTTTTAACAATTCTCCCTACAGTAGTTCTTGTTCCAGATGAAAAGATGCTGTCATGGTATACCCTGTCCTGTCATTCTGCGTGAGTTTGAGCAAAGACACTGTACTACATTTTGCTGAATTTATTTGCATTTCTTGGTTTTTAATGCTCAGATGAGATGACTTATTTTAAAATCAAATACAAGAACCTCTCAACCTGTTAGCATTTCATAACATGAGTCAACAAATAGCAATAAGAACATTTTCCTCATTAACAAGGAAATTCCAAGCCTGTTTGCTGGCAACATAAGTAACTGCAAGAAGCCATCAAAAAAAAGGAATGCCTGCATTTAGCTACCCTTAAGTGTTTCCCCACAGTAAACCAGCACCACCACTTCTAGCCCGTTTAGATTTCTATCATTAACCAGCAATTACACACAGCTTAAGTTCAAAGCTCAGGTAGTGTCTTGTGCTATTGACCTTACACCAAATAAAACTTTATCCTTCTATAGAGATAATTCAGGAGAAGCTACACCTTCCTAAGGATTTCACATCTTTTTTTAAGTTATGCATGGCCACACAGATGAGGCAATTTCAGTATGTCAGCAACTCGAGAAAATTCAAACAGTGCTTTACAGGGCATATTGATGGAACTGCCAACAGGGATGTATTTGTGTTTTCAAATTCCTCATTACTTTTAAAAGCAAAATCAAAAGAAGTTAAGAGCACTTGGAGACCAAAGGGTTTTCTCAGAGCCCTCAGTGACCTGCCTCATTCCTAATGAACCTAAGGCATCCAACACTCTGAAGACATGACCCTAATTAGTGGAATGACAGGACATACGATTATGGCTGCAGGATAGCCTCACCCATGACAGTGATAATGTTAATGGCAACAGAGAGATAACTGCTGGGGGATATCACCCAGACTGTGTGCTGGCACCATCTCCTGTTGGTGACAATCACCTTATCAGGTAAGCTGCTGCTGGCCATCTCAGGTGACTTTGCAGGCGAGGAAGAGAACTCCCAAAGTTTCAGCTACAGGACACTGAAGTTGAAGTGGCGGAGGAAATTAGCAGATCCTTATGTTTCTTAAGAGATGCATCTGTGATTTATGTGCTACAGGGAGTTATTACCAGCACCAAAGTGCAAAAGACAGGACTTCACAAGGTCTCCACAGGTCTTTCAATTGCATGTGATTCTGTAACTTAAATTTGGGTATTTTTCTGTATCAGAAAAAAAGACCAAGCATTTAGAGGGAGGTACCTCACCAAAGCAGGGAGAATCACAGAATCATCAAATATTAATGTTGGAAAAGACCTCCAAGATTATAAAATACCATTTTTGAGCGAATACCACCATGCCCTTTAAACCATATCATGAAGTGCCGTGTCTACTTGTTTTCTGATTACTTACAGGGATGGCAACTCCTCCACTTCCCTGGGGAGCCTGTTCCAGTGCTTAACTACTCTTTCAGTGAAGCAATTTTTCCTAATATCCAACCTAAACCTCTCTGGCTTTGAAGTCATTTCCCCTTGTCTGTGAGAAGAGACTGACCCCCACCTTGCCACAACCTTTCATGGAGTTGTGGAGAGCAGTAATGCCTCCTCTGAGCCTCCTTTTCTCCACTGAACAGCCCCAGCTCCCTCAGTGGCTCCTCACAGGATTTATGTTCCAGACCCTTCACCAGCTTCATTACCCTTCCCTGGAAGGGCACATATTCCCCCACACCTCAGCTGGAATGTGGAACCCAGTGTTCCTCAGTGCACACAACATGGGAATGGTCAAGGTGCTGTACTGACATCCTGAAGAGCAATTCCAGGATTTTCAGCTTGTTGTGGAGCAGGTGAAACACAGCAGTGAGGTGCCAGAACTGAACAGGGCAATTTAAAGGAGCTCAAATGCTATTGTGAGTGCTCCAGCCCTGTATTCCATGTATTCCTAAATCCTGATTAATACTGTAAATGCACTCTTGGACTGCTACTTGAAGGTGAACATCCTTTTTTCTGATATGAAGGCAGGGCTGTGAAATGGGACAGGTATGTGGACTAGCTAGTAATATGCTTTGGCATCCATTAAAGTAAATCTGCAATGACTAATGTCCTGCTGAATCAAACTGAAATCGCTTCAACAGACTGAGAAAGGTAAATAAAAAACACAACAGGGAATATATCTGCCAGCAGTAATGATGGCACTCCATCACCATTTGCTAAGAGATTTAAAAATGTGCACATCTGTTAAAATACACACACCTAATCAAGAAAATACTAATGGCAAAAGTTGTCTATTCTTTATGGACTTTAATTTTTATTTACTGACTCATACACCTGTAACTTCGGCTAGGGATTTATTAATTTCTTGTTATTGCTGTCTTTATTTGTTTAAATGGATCTATTGTTAAAGAAACTCTGTACTTACCCCTGTGTAATAGTCACAAGCAACAGCACTTAGGGCCATCTCAGTCGTGTTTTCTGCCATCACACTGCAGGGTTAATTGCTGAGAACAAAGTTACCTTCTGGTAGTTCTGCCCCACCTGAATGATGCACAGCAGCTGTGTGCCTCGCTCAGGCGGCAGGTTAAACTGACTGACAGGCTAATGGAGCAGGATCCTTGCTGGGCTCCTGTTTGTCTGACCCAATGCATATTGTTTCAAGGGTTGTGTAAATACAGGGATGCATCAGCTGTGCTAGATGGATTTATATGCAAACTGCCTGCTTGCTAAAGTGCTGAAAGGATTGTAGTTACAAGCAATTTAGAATTATCTCTTTGTCAGGTCAATTAGAAAGAAAAAATAAGACTTAGAGGACCATGTTAGGATTTTTTTTGTAATTCTCAATTTAGGAGTTAGTATCTAGACCTTGATGTTGACTACAGGTCACAGAACCCTCTCCCCCTTTTCCAGTCAGTAAAAGAGAATTTATAGTGAACTTTGTATTCACCTGTATGAAAACAGACCAGAAAAAAGAGTACACAGGACCTGACAGTGCCTCACAAAATAGAACAGAAAATGGTATATAACATGTCAGGAAATAGCTTAGGAAGCTAACCTCCATCAAGGAGGTATTCAGGCATGTACCACAGGCAAGGAATCTCGCCAGCCTTTTTCTGCACTGGCTCTTTTCAGTCTGCTCACTGAAAAAGTCTCACAGACCTCATCCGTAAAAATATAGATTCAAATATTCAACTTAGAAAAGCTCCTCTCTCTTGTCTTTTATTATGGAAGATGAATGAGTTTAAAGCATGAACAAAATACATTCCAATGTACACTGTTAAGAGTTTTGTTAGTATACATTACATGTGCATGTAATTTGCAGGTGAGTAACACTTAGTAGCTCTTAAGTATTATGGGGGTTCTGTACTTGATTTCCTGGAATTTAGGCTGGTGCATCTATATTAAAGACAATACTTTTTAAAAAATAGTATCAATGCACACACAACCTATTTGCTCTTTTTTTTCTGTAGCTTTTTTTTCCTGTATCACCAACAGATATAAAGACATGTATTTTTTAAAAATGTAATATAAACAATTTCTGAATGTGTGTGAGTGCACACACAGATAAACATTTATTACTCTGGCCACAAATATCTCAGTTAGATAAATCATTAATCATAACACTGAAATACTGCCATTTCTCTTACAGAAAGGGAAGTTCCTTTAAACTAAATTATTTATTACATCAACTACAATTAAAGTTTTTTGTTACATGCATGTACTACAACTTCCAAGTTTATCCCCTGAATCATTCACTGTCATTGTATCATCTGTGTATTTACAATAAAATTGTGGTCTTCTGTGTGGGTGGGAATGACTGTTTCATGTAAAAAGCCTGTTTTCAGTCTATGATGAATGATTAACTAACTTCTCCAACAGATGCAAATGTTCAAATATCAGCATGCAGATAATGTTGTCACCAAAATATTTCTAAATACTACCAAGGAGGTCTAATGGGTCACTTACTCCTTTGTGGCATTTCAATAAAACAGGTCACTGCCAGCACTGCATCTTAAACATCCTACAGCACCTCAAGAGTGTCCATGCAAACCCATTTGGAAAGTTGTGCCTGTCCCTCCTGTGCACAGAACGTTCCCTACTAGAACAAAGGGGATTCAGACCCTCTCAAACTGAACAGCAGCATTTGGTAGACAATACAGTTACAAGAACATTGGTATCACATGCTACCAACAGGATTTCTAGGCACAATCCAGACCACATTCTGTGAGGAGGAGCCTCACCTACTCCTCGGCTCAGTTTTAAGGAATAACTCCAAAAGGGAAATCTAACTGCAACAGAGTTGAAGGAGGCAAACCCCTGCCTTTTAGAACATGCATTTCCCTACTAATAAACAATATAACCACCTAAAAAAGTATCATAAACTGCACATACAAACTGTAAATTTATCTTTCCCAGAAATATATGCTGCAAATGTAGCTTTGCTAACTTAAAACCGAATTCTTACTTGTACACAAAACCATTGGGAAGGACAGAGATATCCTCTGCTACCTGAAAAATAGAAACTACTGAAATAATGTGTACCATACACAACATCCATCAGTTCCAAATAAAAGAAAGCTTATATTGTTTTTAGAGAAGAACTCTCACCAAAACCGTATTACAGAGAGCTGACAGCTGCAATACATTTAGCTAAGGAAAATAAGCAAACTGAGCTAAAGCACCTTCCCTACAGTACCTGTTCGAAATATTTTGAACACAACTCCCAACTTTAACTCCAAACAGCTACATAATTCAAATAGCAAATAGGTAGGAGCTTCCAAGAGACTTCAAATTTTTACAATAACAAACAGCTAAACAGAGAAGAAGTCAAAAGAATATAAGTTTATTTTACTAAATCACTTTGAGCAAGTCACAAACTGAACATCACGGAGAGTCTGTTTTATGATCTGTTCAATTAAAAATGATCATGCTTATCTAACCACAATTTTTTTTTTTTTTTTGAGAAACAGGAATAATTCTTTAGGTACACAGAGCTAATACTTACGGGTAAAATGATTAGAAGTGGATGGATTGACACTATCACCACTGTCAGCACTTTCACTGCTAGAAATGTCATCATCTGATTCCCGCACAGAGGAACAAGGTGAGGAGCCATCAACTTCTTCAAACTTCCTCTTTAAAATTCCACTCATTGCTGCAATGCTGTCACATGTACCTGCAACAGAGGCAATGAGACACTGAAACATCCAGCTGCAGAATATGCAATCATAACCTCCAAAGTAATTTTCATTTCAAAACAGCAGTAAATTGCCACTTCTAGTCTTTAATAATCATTTAGTATGAAATTAAACGTGACTGATTAGGAGAGAGTGAAGCCACAGAGAAGAAAAAAAAATCTTAAGTCCTACTCTAACTTGTCATGTATGGAGATGGTTATTTCACTAGAATAATCTGTGACAGATTGCTTTCAGGGACTGTTTTTCCCACTACGTCAACAGCATCCCTGTCCTCTGGTTACGTTGTGAAATTTCAAACAAAGAAAAAAATGTCTGACTTGGTCCCTCCCTTGGCTGCCACAGGAGGAAGGAATGTTCACAATCAGGGATAAAATTGAATAACAAGAAATCATCCTGAACACTACAGTTCCCATTGCTAAATATATGTGACGTAACCAGTGTTCACATCACCCTTTAAGAATTCCATCTGATAATTCCAGTATTAGACAGATAAAAGACAGTGAAGACACGAAGACCATATACTAATTTGTGCTCAGTAAATACCTGGATTTCAGAAGTTACCCACAGCAGTGAGAGACCCCGACTGCCTCCCAAAGGTTCTCCTCTCCCAGCCACCATGGGTCTACGAAAGGCAAGTCCCCCTTGATTACCCTGCTCTCCTCCTATGACAAGGTGAGCTGCCCAGTGGTTGAGGCACAGGCTGTGCATGTTGTCCACCTGGACTTTACTAAAGCCTCTGACAATGTTTCCCACAGCCTCCTCATGGAGAAACTGGCTGCTTGGATGGATGGGTGTAAAAACTGGCTGGCTCGATGGCCCAGGGAGTGGTGGGGAATGGAATTAAATCCAGCTGGTGGCTGGTAACTGGTGGTGTTTCCCAAGGCTCAGATGAGGCCAGTCCTGTTTAAATATCTTTATCAGTGATCTGGACAAGGGGATCAAGTGTCCCCTCAGTTTGCAGATGACACTAAGTTGGGCATGAGTCCAAAGAAGGGCAATGAAGCTGGTGAAGATCTAGAAAGTGACCCATATGAGAAGCAGCTGAGAGCTGGGGCGTTCAGTCTGGAGAAAAGGAGACTCGGGGAGGACCTCATCACTCTCTGAAACTCCCTGAAAGCATTTTTTAGCCAGGTGGGGGTTGGCCTCTTCTTCCAGGTGACAAGTGACAGGACAAGAGAAAGTGGCCTCAAGCTATGCCAAGGGAGGTTTAGACTGGCTGTTGGGAAAGGTTTCTTCAATGAAAGGGTCATCAAGCATGGGAATGAGCTGCCCAGGGAAGTCACCCAAGAGTCATCATTCCTGGAGTTGTTTAAAAGACACGTAGATGTGGCACCTGGGGACATGGCTTAGTGGTGGACTTGGCAGGTCAGGCTAATGGTTGGAGTCAATAATCTCTGAGGTCTTTTCCAACCTAAATTATTCTGTGATACCAAAATTAAGAAATGAAATGTCTAATATGTTCCTGAGGTTGAGCAGAATATTATAAAGCTAAGTATTCAAGCAGAAATTGAGCAGCATGTCCTGGTTCCAGCCAGGACAGGGTTAATTTTCACAGTAGCCTGGAGGGGGCATGGCCAGGACACCCACGTTATTCTACACCACCTCACATCACTGGGGGCAGGGGGAAGGGAGTCTTTTCTGGGGAGCAGAGGTTCCTTATGGCTCCAACTCCAAGCTGGAGGAAGCAGTGGGGGTAGAACGGCAGAGCAAGCAGTTGGTTGTTGTCTGTTGTGGCTTTCCAGAGCGAGGAGTAACATTTCTTGTACCCTCTGTCATTAATATTGTTGCCCTTACTGTTCCTTTTCTTATCTCATTCCCATCTCCAGTAAATTGTTCTTATCTCAACCCATGATCATCACCTTTTGTGTCCTCAATTCTCCTCTCCAGCCCACTGCAGCAGGGAGGGAGAGTGTGGGAGTGAGTGAGTGGCAGCGTGGTTAGGAGAATTTCTGTGGGAGCACTGAATTGGGGAGTACCCCTCCTAAACCGTGACACAGCAGAGGTGGAAGCATTGCATGCAATTAATGCATGACTGAGAGGAGATCAAGAACAGCTGGAGCCTGCCCAGGGGACACACGGCTGCCACCATCCCGCCTGCAGAACTGCAAAGACCAACACTCCTAACACTTGTCCAGGCAAAACGTTTGTCTGGGATTGATGACGCACTGTATTCGCCAGGGACACAGCCCAGCGCGACGGGCTTGACACAGGGTTCTGCCAAATCCCACTGAAAGCAAGAAAAATAAAAAATTCATTTACATTGCTCATGAAAAAGAAATCTCAGAATTTTAAAAATTTCTACAGCTACCTTTAGGACTCATTAATTCTGAACCAGCCACATTCTGTTCCTTCCAGGAAGCTGAACTAGATACCCTCCAGAACTCCCTTCCAACCGGTATTTTTATGGCTCTATGTTTAAAACCCAGTGTATCTGTGAGGAAGCTTGCATAAGTTGGGCTAAATGGCTACTAGAGAAGACAAGGTTACAGCAGAGATTCCAGCACTGGCCAAAACATTTAACAATTAGCACATTTCAGGGTTTTGGCTCAGGCCACTTGGCGCTCTCCTGGATAATGCAGGATGAAGCAGGTGCCAAAACCATTCCCAGCAGGCAGGCTGGAAGAAGGCACCTGGGTTTTGGCAGAGGCCTGACAGCTTAGCCATTGTGGACAAGAGCTGTATCCTGCCACCTGGCAGCAGAGCCAGAGAATGCTGTCCCCAGCCCACATCCTTCTTATCCTTTTTTCCAGTCAGTGCAGAGGCAGTCTCAGGGACGTAGCGCTGTGTTCTGACCCTGTAAGCACAGCACTACAGCAGGTTCTCTGCTGTCTTTGCTCACACTTGGTCTCATACTGAGTCGTTTCAATGTCTCCTATGCATTCTATAGCTCCCTTCAAGCCCCAACACCACTTTCTTTCCTGGAAAAAACAAAGTGTCAGTATGAAGGGATTTGCAACCTTTTGGCCTGGTATGAAGTCTGTAAGACTAATTCAAAATCGTAATTCAGCAAACACTGAAGTCTGTCTATATGAAATTCAGGGGTGGAGGTGGCAAGAACATGGTGGTTTCTTCCCAGTGCAACAGAAATTTAATTCTAATTACTTGTTTTGCTTTGCTGACAAAGCATTTTACCTTGCCTGCCAGCTCGTAAGCACAGCAGGAAGGAGTTATGAGCAGGTTTAAACTTGCCTTTGTAAGTCAAAACTAGAAATTGCATATACATTCTACAACATTTTTATGATATTATTTAATTAGAAGGACCAGAACAAAAATTTTATAATAAGGGAGTTCATTCACTTCTTAAGAATCAAAAGCTCTAAGAAGCACACATGCGATTTACCAAGTTTAATATCCTGTCTCCAGCAGCAGGCACTATTTAATGCTTCAATGGAAAGCAATGGGATGCAAAATCCAGCCAAAACCACTGCAGATACACAGCTCTGCTTCCTCATCCTTGCAGTCAATTTCCTCTAAGCACAAGACTGAAATGTTGCTGTATGACAGTGCCCAGCCTCTTAGAAATTCACTTTGACTTGGTCCCCTGAGGCAACAAGTTTCGTATTAGTTTTCTGTGAGAAGAAAAAAGCCACAACAAAACACATCTTCTGAAACTATAGCCACGCCCCTTTCAAAATCACAGCAGTTTCAATCTCTACATTATTTTGGACAGCAAACAGTCACAGAAAGGCACCAGTGTCTAGCAGCATGCTGTACTAGATAGAACTACACAGGTACCTCCCACGAAGTGGAAACAGCTGAAGAGAAGTCACTGACATTTTGTTGCTGTATTACAGTGATATTTCCATTTCAGTAGTGATTACATTACATGGGAGGCAGAGTGCATCTGCTGATCCTGTACAGAATTAGGAAATGCCTTCATATCTGGGGGTGTGCAGGGAGGGAGTGGCGATGGAGACACAAATGGAACTGCAGCATGAAGTTCCACATCCCAAAGCTGGGCCGTTTGTCCAGGGGCTGCAGCTGCTGGAAAGCACCTGGCACCTTCCTGCCCACGCTCCCAGAGCTGTGCAAGCCTCAGCAGCCTGACTCTGGGGAGCTCCCCAAAGCCACGCAGCCTCTTGCTGACACTCCATTTTTAACGTGGGAAATGAAGTGCTCATCAGCAAGAACTAGGAAGAGAAAATGAGCGAGAAACCCTGCAGGTCTGGGAACACTTGTGCACTTGTTTATGATTCAGATTCTTCCCAATTCTGAGTTAATAATCCCCAGAACAGCTCCTGAGAATAACACAGAGGGAGCACTGGTCCCCAGTACAGCCAACGTGTGCCTGCTCTGGGAACTGGTGCCTGATTTCAAAACAAGAACGGACGGAGTGATGTGCCATCTCAACAGGTACACTTTGGCCCCTCACATTTACACCTGCTCAGTCTCCCCCCTGCAAGGCACAGGGACATACAAATCACTGCCTGTTGACCGAGCAACAGCTGCTTTCAGTGGAGCAACCAGTAACTTTGAAATTACTCCAACATCCTTGTCTTTGGTCAGCCCTCAGACCAAAACCCCTTTCCTAGAAGGCTCTGCCAATCTGTCACCAAACTGTCTTCTACAATGACATGTGAGCTTTTCCAGGGTCTCACTCTCAAGTTCCCCTAGCATAAAGGCACTTCCATACACACCCAAANCAATCTGTCACCAAACTGTCTTCTTCAAAGGCATGTGAGCTAGTTCCCCTAGAAAAAAGGCACTTGCATACACACCCAAGGTTACAGAGATTTGAGATGTCTGAATAAGTTCCTCTTGAGGTCTCCCTGGGAGCCTGAAACCTCGTGATCTTCCAAGGTGTCCAAGAACACAAGGAAAATCTATTATGAGTGCAAAGCACATTGAGAAGGAAAAGGGACAGAAAGGCTGGGTCAGGCCCAAACCCATGAGCAATTGTTTATGTACCCAAAGGCTGGTAAATACAATACAGCACTTGCCTGCTACCTGTGCCCACTCTCTTTGGACTATGAATGCTGGCATTATTTTCTATACCATGAAATGGTCTCCACTTAAACAAAGGACTAGGATGCTCTCCACAAGCCATACCTCAGAGGCAGCAGGTACTGAACAACAGAGTCAGCTCTCCAGCACCTGGGGGAGTTTCTTAGCTGTTCGACTGTGTAAATTAACAAGAGACGAATTCAGCAGCAGATCTTTACAAGAAAGACGTTTTGAGAAGAAGAGTGAGCCAGGCTCTGCTCTGCCAGGGAAGGTTGATGTAGCTGCCTTCAGGAGCGGGCACTGGACTGTGACAGAGCACAGGGAGCTCCAGCAGCACGAGCTGTGCTTCTGTGCTGGAGGGGAACCACGCGGACACTGGGATTAAAACATTTATCTCTCAAGCATATAACCCCCAACTGCCTTGCTTCTTATTTCATTACAGGGACGTGACTTAGAGACTAATCCTGAAACCTTACTCAGAAGCAGGAGACCTGTAGCCCTCTATGGCCACAGCCAATCCTCAGCACAAGTGAAAAACCATTCCTGCTCAAAGAGCCATTGGAAGGACACGGAATTTTACAGAATCTCGACACTGCTAGGAAACACACACTCCTCCCTACATACACCATGCACCTCTGCATCAGTAAACTAGCTCTGCTGGCCCTGTAATTTTGGCCTGTCTTCAAACACAGTGGGATTCTGATCAATTCTGAAACACTCTAAAATGAAATGCTTGATACACAAAGCAGGTGTATTAAATAACAGAATGTCTGGGGGAATTACAGTTTGGCTTATTAATTTTCAAAATTCTTTTTCTGAACATAAATTCCCCCTATCTCCCCTTCAATAAAAGGCAACTGAATTTCTTTAATTTATCTTCTGAGCACCTTAAAATCAACTTTTCTCTCTAAACAGCCTTAATAGCATCTGTAAAGCATTATGTTTGCATATCACAGCTAATGCAACATCAAGATTACAATCTTAATATTTAGTCAGAACTTCCCTGTGAGGAAATATAACTTATATTACACAATGCTTGCTTTAATTGAGAAAGCATTAACTCCTGGGATTAGAGTTACACAGTATTTAGTTGTTGCCTACAAGCTTTCTTTCAAAAATATTTCCAGGCATTATGACTTCAAATGCAGAGGAAGTGGAGTGAAAGTGTCAACAATGAGACTGCCAAGGGCATGGTTGAAAGAAATGGCTACAACAATTTAAATGGCTAAACAAATATAGGCTAAAAGTCAAGTCAAGGGTAAAGATATAAATTCATACTGCCTCTGGCAGGAATCAATTATGCTGGCTATTCTGACCTCTAAATGGGTTCTTCTGGAGAGGGAACATGAAAAGCTTGCTCTCACTCTTGCTTTTTACTCATTTTCCCTCGTCTTCATTACAGGTTTCGTATGTATGTTCCACATCTTTAAACTTGGCAAAAATATTCAAAAAGAAGAAAGAGATAAACTGTTTTATCTACATTAAAACCAATGATAGTTAAAAATTTTGCAACTACAGTGGTTGAACAGCATTCTCACTCCAAAGAACATTACTGAAAACACTGGAAATTCTTAGTAGAGACATTTTGAGAAATGTCGAAGATGTGCCTAAAAACATAAAAATTGCCTAAATTAGTCAGTTTTTGAGAATGACAACACAAACTGAGTAGCAGCACAATGGAAGAGGCAAAACTGAAAAAAATATGAGAAGGGATTGAAGCAAAAGGTTATGAAAAGATTCCTTTCCTACAGAAGTGGGACTCTGAGACAAAAATTTCAAAATTGAGTTTCAAATTTCCTTCACTATTTAAGAGAAATATAAATGAAATAGCAAAGCCATGCTCTGCCATGATCACTGGAGGCCAGTGATAAAGGAGAAGGTATACAAAGCAGATACACAAAAAGCACAGGTGTCCTCAAAGGTGAGTGCTACCATTTAGTGTTCATCTCCCCTCTGTTCATGTATCTGAAGGTACAGGAAGGTTTTGCACTCATCAGCTCACGTTGAACAAGCAGCACAAGCAGATCAGCTGTACTAACAGACAGATTCTGGGCAGGACTGATCTGTGGAGCAGAACACTGCCCTAACACAGACCACCTGCAGTGCCCCTGTGAAACACCTCTTTAGCCTCAGGCATCTCAGAAGTGTAAATACACATTGCTTTGGATATCAAAATAAATACACAGTAGAGGGTCATACAATGGAAAAATTATACTATTTAGTAATTACTCATTACTTAACTGCAAATTTTGTTGCTTTTCTAACATAGGTTTTCTTTTGTCATACACTGGTAAAATTTAATTATGTATACACATTAACATACGTGTTTACTGTGCTTTAACAAATATTGGTAATAAGAATTCATCACAGAGGTGGCATGAAAAAGGGACTTAGCTTATTATGCACCAAATCCTGTGATATTAAAGACCTGCCTGTGCACAGCCAGCAGCCATTTGCGTTTCAGTACTGCTGCAGCGTTACACCACAGACATGCTCAGCACGTTCCCTAATGGACACTGTTTCAACTTCCCTCAGTTCAGTGCTCAAATTCCAGCCTGGCAGAGGATTTTGTCCAACCTCATGACTTTGCCTTGTCACATCCACCCCAAAAAAGGCACAGCTACAGGAATACCTTCTCCTCTTCCTATGCAAGCACTGACAGATCTGGGTGCTCCAGGAGTCTGCAGGTTCAGTGAGGGAACACATGAAAAACAGTGTGGAGCCCTGATACTTCAACAGTCAGATTGTATTCTAATTCTACAAGACATTCAAAACGTATGGCATGAGCTTGGTTCTTTGCATCCAACAACTTATAAGCAACCAATCAAAAGATTTTGAGCTGATAGGCTTTTCATTTTTTCCTTTTTTTCTTCTCTCTTTTTTATTAAACACCGAAAGCATAAAAATCTCCCATAACAGCTTGTTTTTATCTTTTTAAGAAATGTTGATCTTAGAAAGGACATAATTAACCCAATTCTTTAATAAAATCACCATGCTGTGCACATTTTTAAGACACCAAGTAAATATTTGGCACAGGTACTAGTAGTAAAGTTACACACTGGCTTCTCTGGTAGCCCAAAACTCTGTTGCTATTTTGTACTATAAAGCTGAAATAAAATGGTGGAAAATAAACAGCAGCTAGGAAAATACCAGAAAACCTATTATTTTTGTCAGCAGAAAGGTCTGAGGAAGAATGAAATAGGCCCTTAAAATCAAGAACAATTTTGGTCAGCAGGAGCCAACATTCAATTGCCACCAATGAAATGAATGCAGCTCCATGGCATGACAGTAAAATCATGACTTCATTCAAGGCTTGGCCTCAAGTGAAGCCAAAATTAGTAAAAATATGTTTAAGTGCATCTTTCTCCCTAGAGAATAAAGTCAACAAAACTATTCGTACTGGAAAATATAAATTATTAATATCTACTGGAAGGCTGTGATGTTTTGAAATGACTATCTTCAAAAATAGCTTTAAGGCTATAATAATTCAAGCTTTCTATCTAGATCAAGGACAATGCACAACCAAAATATAATGTTACAATCTGTATTTTTCATGCACACCCAAGATAGTCCTAAGTAGGCATTCAGGCCCTCAAAAAACAACCCAAAAATAAAAGATGGAAAACTGCTATTTGTTTCCAGGATTTGCTTTTTGACTTTGCACCATACAGGGTGTATCTATTCAACTATGAAAAACAATATATTTGTTTTTTAAAAAACTGGAGATTTTTAGAAATAATTTTATTTCAATATTAAACACTGATGAGGGAAATTCACCAAAAAAACCCCCCGTAACATACACAACAAATTACTGAATTCAGGAAATGTGAATTTACACAGCACAACTGTGAAGTTTTCTTCTGCCACTGACATATATGTACAGCATTGACAATTCACATTCTGTTCTAAAAACAGCACAAGGTAAAAATAAGCTACTCAGTTATCAGCTAAAAATGAGTAGAAATTA
Organism: Daphoenositta chrysoptera; assembly: GCA_013397915.1. Taxonomy (NCBI): domain Eukaryota; kingdom Metazoa; phylum Chordata; class Aves; order Passeriformes; genus Daphoenositta; species Daphoenositta chrysoptera. The sequence continues at coordinate 1,179,041 of VZRO01003886.1, read as the reverse complement.
ATTTCAAGTTTACAAAAAAAAGAGAAACCATCGGAACTCGATTATTTATGGATTTGTCTCCTCTGGATGGATTACCCAAGGCTCGGTATGAGGGCTGCTTCACCGATTCTCTTCCCCAGGGTCGTGGTGTTTAAGCTTTCCTCTATGTGGTTTCTTTGATAATCAGAGTCTTAGCCAGAGTGCAAATCGTTTTTTACTGGTGTGAACTAGCAATCTCTCTTTCCCATCTCACCACCCATTTGCACAACACTTGAAGAACGCTGACTGCCTCTGCTTCAAGCTCAGCTGATAGAGCTAACAGGTTAAAAAAACTAATTAGGAAAACATGATGGACATATTGAAGAATATGATAGGCACAGAGAAAGCATACCTGCATAAACCTAATTTCCTTAAGAAATGAGTCAAAAAGATCAGCTACACTAAGATTTCAAAGTCCCAGATTTAGTGTGCATGGTATCATAGAATGAGATGGTTTTTATGAAGATGGACAAACGATGTGTAACCAATAAACTAAAACGTTTCTCTATAAACCAGTAGTCTTCTCTGTAATTTCAGTAACTGAAAACCTCAAAAAGGATTTTTAAAGCCCATATTCAATTACACACAAAATTTCCAACAGTAACTTTGTATTTGTGGCCAGCAAAAATTACCCATAGGTCCTTACCCACCTGCACATGTGCACCTGTGTATAACCAACACAAAGGCACCGAAAGGAGGGGCCTATGGTGTTATCATGACAGACCACAGTAAGACTGACATAAAATTACATTCCGGGTTGTGTTAAAATTGGATGTTGACTCTCTCCACTTTTTTTTCATACTAAAGAAAATTGGGAGTTTATGCCTGTAGTGACTTGTATACTAATAAACATGTCTAAGAATTCTTTTCAGTTCACTTTAAAATTCAAAGCTGAAAACTTCACTAGAAAGCTGACAGAAGAGTTGCAGGTCTAATAATAAGTATGTACCCATCCAATTCCCAAGGCACTGCTGTCACTGAGACAGAGATGAATAGAAGCTGAGCAGCGAGCCCACTCCCATCTCATTGCCTGACTTGTAAGCACCTTATGACCATTCAGAGCCACTTCAGCCAGGGGATTCTGCTGGGACAAAATTAATTATCTGCCATACACCCTCCTGAAAAGCACTGCTGTGAAGGTATGTGGCTTACACTTCCAACCTGAGGTTGGTGGTTTTTTTAAAATTTGATATATTTGGCTTTCTTAAATCTCTGTTCACTCTGTCTTTTCCAAAGAAGCTGAGATGAGAAGGTTAATACTGTGCAATTTTCACTTTTTCATTTTATTGTTGAAAGATGTTTGTTTAGAAATAAGAGTGGGTGAGGAGGGCATAATGGTAAACAACTGAGCAACTTAGTTGAAAGCTGCAAAGTTAAACCTCTGGCTAGTCTGAAAGTGAATGCTTCAATAAAGGTTCTGGTACAACAAGAGAGCAAAACAATGGCAACTCTGTGAATCAATTCCCCCCTAAGTCGTGGGGTTTCCCTCTCCACCCCCAAAACAGAATATTTAAGAGACAAAAATGTTTGCTTGAGAATAGCCTGCTCAGCTGTCACAGTTCATGTTAGAAGTAAGCAAAGCTATCATTTGTTGTCCACACTAAAAACAATTAACAAAAACATTTTGTGTTTTCAACATTTCTTTGTTTACCTGATCATCCCCACACAAATAGCATTTCCTAGAGATGGCTATCGCTTAGGAAGTGCAACTAAAAACATCTCCAATCCAACCTCCTTTTAAACATATTTACAACATATTAAAAGCAGACTCTATTCAAGAACCACAAAGAACAGATTTTAAATCACTGTGCAGTTCATCACCAGATTCACATCCCTATCCGAACACTCCCCCTCCTCCTGCAGCCAGCACCACCTCAGCCCATTTCCTCCTCCCATGAGGATGAGGCGGCTGCCCCTCAGGTGGGGCGTGCCCACGGACAGGGCACAGCGCCGAGCCCCTCGCACAGCCCGGGAGCTGTGTCTGCACGGTGTCTGCACCGTGTTTGCGGTGTTTGGGGAGCCCCGCTCCCCGGGCCGGNGGCTCCGCGCCTCGGCCGCAGCGCACGGGCCTCACCCCACAGCGGCACCGCGGAAAACACCGCCTCGTTACCGCCTCTGTGCTTAGCCAGCGCATAATAGTAATAAATAAATAAATGTCATGAAGGGGCAGCACGCTAACGAGAGCTACAAATACCACAGAGGCTTATTGACTCTGCAGCCTTCCCCTACGTCATGGTATCACTGCTTGCGTTTCCTCGTCAAAATCCAACAGCTACGTGAGATGGTGAAGCTACAGTCGGTAAAGGATGCTGTAGCTCCTGCCCGTATCCCTCAGAACGGCTGATGAGAGTCCGGCTCCATACTATGCAGCCCACACTTCCTACTTCACATTAGACAATGGAATAAATATGCAAATCCCTACTGCTTATGAAACAGCAGGATTCAAACCAGCCCCAAAATCTATCAGGACTTCAAGTTATATATTTCATGAAATTATTTATTAAGTACTAACCAAAAGCCATGTATCTTCTCATCTAAGAGCCTAAATGCAAATTGTCCAGTTAATTTTAATGCTAGTTTTTAAGACATATCCTTGCTTATATTTTTGCATTTAAGCATAGAAAAACCTTAAAAAACTCAAGGAGCTCCTCTTCCTTTTATCCCTAACTTTGCAACATGTAACACGTCTACTTACACATATTTAGTGAATTTTCCATCAAATTGTTATGGTGATACAGGCTTTTATTCCTTTTCCCATTTTCCCTATTTCTTTATGGAAAAATTATATGAAAACTGAAGCAGAGATGCTGAAAATGCAAACCTCTTTTGTAAGGTGGGGAATAAGTATAGAGATAGCGGAACTGTAGGAGAGAATCATATGCAAATGTTAAGAAAGAAACAGGACACAATTTTCCACTTCGATTTTTTTTTTTTTTTTGGTAGCAATTATTCACATCTCCCATTTATCACAAGTTTCATTAGAATACTGTGTCCATGTTTTTAGAGAGATTTTAGAGAGACTTAGAGATTTTAGAGAGATGGAGAAATTACACACATGCTATTTATCTCAGAGCTGTTTAATCTAGTAAATATTTTTGGCTTCTGTATATTTGTAGATGAGTTGCATCTGTCTTTTATCTACATTCAATCCCTTTTCCAGGGTCAAAAAAGCCGACAAAAGAGCAGTGAAGCAACAGTGATCAAAACTCACTGGTAGGACTTCAAATGGCACCATCATTTTAAAGATGTGATGGTGTTTGGGGATGTTTCATTGAGGAAAGGGCGCATCTATAATCCAGTTTTTCTCAGCATCATATCTGGCTCAGAGCAAGGACAAAACGAGATACTGACAGACTACATATAAATTTACCTTTAAGATATCTTTAGCAATCTTGCAAAAGATTATAGCTGCCTCGCTTCAGCCTGAGCTTCCACCTGCTTGTTCAAACGGAAGGCAACTCTAAACTTCAAGGTTCTAGTTACTAGAAGTACATTTTAAGAGCAAGTAAAAGTTTTAGATGACACCATCATCTGCTGCTATCTCAGGATATTAAATATTTAAGCTTTGGAATTAATTTCCAAACATTTGCCATTGTGTACTCCAAACCATGACTTACATTGTCTTCAATTAATATTGAACTTAAACTTCATTTAGTCAACTACTGCATCTGTCCAAAGTAAGGTGTTTTATGGTAAATGCAAATTCTTCTTTCTGATAAACAAATAAGACCAAAAAACTAAGACATGCAGCAAACACTGCACCCTCAAACCAAAACATTGCACACCAGACTCGGGCTCCTCAGATCAAGAAGTAAATTAAGACAGTATAATTAACACATTACTTCAGTAACATAAGAGATCAAAATCATGCCTCTGTCTCCAAAATGCCAGATACATACATAAAGATTTAGTTATATTTATGATTCTTAAAGAGACTCAACAGCCAGAATTCCAACTGCAGCACAAAATGTTTACATAAACCACACTTTCAATAGAGTTTAGATGGGGTAAAGAAAATTGTTTCTTACAATTAACATAACTTGGCAACACAGAACACTTTTTTGCTTCAGGATCTTTTTCTTTAAGCTTTCTTAAATAACTTGATACTGGGAATATTTTAGAGTATGAAGTGCCTGATCCACAGGCAAAACGTTTGGGTTTTTTGTTTCCTGCCTATATAAATGGATAAGACAGGTGTATTTCAAAGTTGTGATTCCAGTCTAACAGTGGGAATGCTGTTCTGTAGGGATGCTCCTATTGTTATTTTACTGCACACTCTTAATTTTATCTCTGTATGCACTTACTGTAAGTACCTAACTGCCTCATAAATTTAAATTTAAAATCCACTGTACTCATTTTAGACAAATATAGTCATTATATGATAATTGCACGACTGTATACTGCTATATTTTCTCCATTTAAATTAGCGTAGAGTGACATGTTCAGTGTTATCCAATCTGATGGTACATACGGCAGGTGTTACTGCGAGATTAACAGGGTTCTCTGTTAAATAAATAGCTGCACGTAAGTACGATGAAAAAGTACTTTTACATATCCTTTCTGATCTATTGTCTAAAACATGAAGAGGCCTGCGTTCTGAGATGGCAAACCGTATCAGGATTTTAATATAAAATTACCTTTTGCAGGAGAACCGTTTTAAAGCAGACACTGCCAAGCACCTTCCCTTAGCCATCAGCAATATTTGCGACTGGAAATTTCTGCCCTTAGAGCCAAAGCACATTTCCGACGGCGGAAGCGGGCGGGCTGCGCGGCCCC
>VZRO01003886.1:1116394-1174044 GCA_013397915.1 Daphoenositta chrysoptera | reverse complement strand
CGGAGGCCGGGGCTCCTTTCCCTTCTCCCTTTCTTGGTTCCCGAGGGCGGGCGGCGCGGGCGGCGCGGGCTCCGCTGTGCGGGGAGCCCCTCACAAAAGCGAACCTGCGCGGGCTGAGGCGAGCGCAGCGCTCCGGCCCCGGCCCTGCGCCTCCCGCACCGCCGCTGCCACGGAATAAACGGGGTATTTATACAGCACATTTCTCCACTGAAATCATAAGTATACATGAAAGAAGATCCTGTTCTCTACGTCTCGAGTTTTGTTTCTTTATTTCCCCCATCGCTTTTCAAGGACTCGATTTTTTTTCCTGCTGAAATACTCCCCAAAAATCAGCGTATCTAATTCACGATCTCCAGCACTCAGAAAAGAAAGGAAAAAAAAAACCCCAAACCCAGTACTGTGAAGAGATTTAAAGATTAAAACTTTTACACGGTTAATTCCTACATGATGTGATACCACAGAGAATTTGCACGTCTATCCTCTGTAAGACAAACACAGGCCACAGAAATCGTTCGGAGCAGTTTTCAAAAAATAAAATAATTATGTATAATTAAATAAGAGCTACTATGAGATACAATTACTTGCTTGAAGACTAATAACGTTTTGCATTAATATTAGAGTGAAATGCATGCAGAGGGTTATAATGTATCACTCCCGTGTGTATACAATTGCATCAAAAATAACACAAAACACCACTTCCAAAAATTTCCAAGAATAATGTGGAGGAAAAAACGCCATATAAGTGCACTGATAGATATGCTCTAATGTTACATTATTTTTAACCAAACAGAAACACTACAGATCTCCTACTGAGAAAGAATTAGTCTCGAATACATAGCAGAATAATAGATTGTTGTTACTAAATATTTTATGATATTGGTAAATGATCCATCTAGCATAAATTTATTTTTACTTGCTATCCCATTTTTCATGCACAATTGAAGTTTGAATTGCATAGGAATAATGCTAAAAACATTTTTACAATGAATTTGATCACAGAATTTACACAATTTATTTAGCTTGGTATCACACTGATGTGCATCCTTCCAATCCCACCTTACAAAATGAAAAAACCCTGCCTTTATTACAATAAAGAAATAGCAAAATCCCCATTTATATTTAAAACACTGAAGTGTGTGAAGAATCTATAAACAACTGACCTGTTCAAATTGTTGTTTTTCCAATCCATGCACTGTTTTTATTAATTAGGAACCAAACCAGATTGATCGTCATTTTATAACGTTTGACATATTCACTGTCTTCCCACTTCCAGCAGAATCTTCTTAAATTTCCCAGCACTGTGTTTTATTGCTGGTACCATATGCTTTATTGTTCAGCCACAAGAGCTTCACTCTGCACAAAGACTCATTACCTACTGCTTGCTGAGCAGCTTCGGGCTCACTGAGGCTGCCTGTGTGATCACATGGGAGTTTTGTCTGAGAAAGCCAGGCATGCCACTGATTTCACCGGCTACGGATATTTTTATCAGCTGAGGTCTACTATGAGGAAGGAATAACAAATTCTAAGGCTTCTTTAGTTCATTAAGGCAGCAGTTGTTATGGAAATCCCCTCAACTTTTTTTTTTTTTTTAAATTATTATTATCGCTCCCACTGTAACGCTGGTCCAATAAGAAATTGAAGAGATTTGTTAAAAGTAATTTTTTCTTGTGGGGAGTGGCACGAGCCATGCATTGTCTGCATCGCTCTGCACACAGTACACACTGAAATTAATATTCCGAAGAGGTAATATTTTGCCAACACTTAATCTGCCAGTGTTTATCCTTTATGTGGAGGACAAGCTTCCAAATGAAAAATTGTACCTAAAAAGCAGCCTCTTGATTTAAATTTGTCTCATCAGTCAAGGGCATTATCCTGTAATCTTTGGTCGTAAAATGAGTTTTGCTAGCTTCAGTGAGACTACTCAGGTGAATAAGAATTGGCCATTTGAGCAGGGATTACTCTCAAATCCAAATGACAAATTATGTAATACAATGAAGTCTAATCTCTTCTTGGTAATAGTTGGTGATACTCTGGGGTTTGTTTTCGTGTGTGTGTGTGCATGCGTTTGGTTGGTTGGCTTGGTTTTTGTTGTTTACTTTAAATAAAAAAATACAAATTTAAATAACATTTTATAATGGTTGAAAACTTAATATGTACCTGAGTATTTTGTATTAGAATAAGTGAATATCTAAATTGCAATTACAAAAGCCCTTACAGAAAAAGGTAAATATTAATTTTTTTTTTCACTGATCCATTATCAGTATCAGGGTTCCATGCTAGAATATTTTGAGATAGCCTGATTCCTATTGCAAAGTGAATTCCCTGAATATTCTAATTTAAAACTAGCTTTCTACAAACAGCTAGTGATGATAAATGAACATCTCTCCTCCACCCTGAAAACTCGTACCAAATACAGAATTATCCATAATATTACCATTGCAAAGATGCAGCTATTCTACAAAACAGTCAATTATCTCTAGAATAATTCAGAGCATTTTGATAACGTAAAATAGAGAAAGAAACTGTTTCCTCATTAACATTCCACAAATGAAATACCTCCTTATTCTATTTAAGATCTCTCTCATTAGAATAAATGACAGCTTGTAGCTCATGGTTGGCATTATTCTGGTCCTATCAAAGTCAGTGGAAGTTTTGCTGCTGATTTGCATGGAAGAAGGGACAAGCATGACTAACAGATTCATTCCTTACCGTGTCGTCATGCAAATCAGTGACAAAACTCAGTTCTTTATTGTTCTTGGCATCTTGCTCGCTTTGTATTATTAAGGTTTTGTAACAGTTCATATGCAGTCTCTACGATTACACTGAATTATACAAGATGGTTAGTAAAGGATTCAGAATTACCCACAACTAAACCCAGTAATGAATATCTTCTAGGCTCTCACATTCATTTCAGTTCTAAAGAAATGCCATTATCAAGAATGAGTGTATTTTGAAGTGCCACCATTTCATCTACCCAAAGACACAGCCCGAGCAGATGTTTTGTGGCTGAGAACCTCCCACATCTCTCAGGCAGAAACACTACTGTGTGTACATTAATGAGGAGAAATGAAAGCAGACTAGAAGGATTGCTAACGAACAGCTGGTTTAGCTACAGCTATGCATATTTTTTTCCCCTGGCGATACCACTGATGATGTCACGATGCTAGTGTAGGAAGACATAAACAAAAGGCAGGCATTTTTGCTGCAGTAGCACTAGGGGAAAAAAGAAAACCCAAACGTTTGACAGATGGAAAGAACAAAAACTGGTCAGGAAAAGAGTACTATTGTCACATTTTTCTGTGTGTTGTTATATACACTATGGAACAGTTCTCAAATCCTGAAAGGTGGTTAGAGGAAAACATGTTCAAGGACATGATACAGTTAAACCAGTTAGCAGCAAAGTGTGGTTTCTGCAGGAGACAATAGCAGCAAGCAGTCTCCATGCTGAGAGGCACCCTCAGTTAATCACTTCCTCAAGGTTGGTGGGGGGAGGGAGGGAAGCTTCAATCCTCCATAGTGGAATTTTGAATTTCCTAATTATAACTTGACATTTTTAGGTAGCTAAATTACATTCCATCCCATCCCATCCTCTCTTCTTACAGGGCTGCTAAATAGAAGGAAGTCTTTGTCAGAGCCACATTACTGAATTTCTGCCCAAGCACACTATTGAGGAAGGGCATTTTTGCCACCACAAAAGGGATTATGGATCACCCAAGAGATTCACAGGAGCCAAAACCTCGGCCTCCCTTGTCACTCCACAGTAGGAAAAGGTTCAAATGAGACAATACTTCCTGATACCCCTCCTGTAACAGCCAGGATTTCTACAAGAGCATCCAAATTCACCTCTTGAAACAACAGTGGGAGAATGCAAATGCTTAAGCACTCTTCCACCCAGGGTTTCCCATGGGAGTCGAGGTAAGCAAGGGCTCTCTTTTCTGTAATAAAAGGTTCTTTGTGAATCCAAATGGAAACAGAATCAAGAATCTGCTGACCATCTGTAGATAAGGGTGAACAGTCATATCCCACATCTATTTTGTAAGAAAAGCAATTAACAGGAACATTCCTATGCTTTCCCATTTCACAGAAGCTACAGCAAAAGTGAGCTGGCTAAGGACATTTGGACTCTGAGTAATCGCCATCATTAATAAGGAGTAATTTTATAAATCCTGGTTTATTCTACTTGATATGCATTTAGACTTGAGTACTTTTATAAAGGTCATATGCATTGAAATACATATCTTGGACAGAATTTAAAAGCAAACAAAAATCCCCAAACAAAAACCCAAAAGACCCAAAACCAGCCATATATCACGAACCAGACTAAGCCCATGATTTGAACTTCAAATCATTTCCACTTTATACAACTACATAATTTTGTTGGGTATCAAACTTAATCTGCTGTTCAGTATCCTGTATCATAATTGGATGAATCACACATGAATCATAACAATTATGGAAAGAGCACTGTTCAAAGTCATGAAACAAAAAAGGGGCAACTTGCACTCAATGCCTTGTTATTTTAGAGGTTGGAATCCTGTACCTTGCAATAAAATGCAAGAGGTCCAGTTTCTCCAAGTACACCAGAAATGTAATAACTTCCATACCAGTTGAGTAAACAGAGGGTTTTGCTGAAATTTTTACAGTCTTCTAGTTGCAAAAAAGATTTGAAGTCCGGGATTTATAAAATGTATTCAGTGGACTGTGCATGCTCTACTCCAGCTCTTACAAACAGCATGGTTCGTATGCCATGGTTTGCAATTTATGAGCTACAGAAGCAGCAGCAGCTCTAAATGCCTCAGCACTGGCTTTCAGGTTTGGAAATAGATGATTTGTGGTCACTTCTTCAGTGAGATCTATAAACCTTGCCCATGCAAACTCCTCTAAATTGAATTCAGGATGAGGCATAGCTGCAAACTGCCCAGGGAACTCTGCCATTACAGAAGTTCCACAAAGCTAAAAATGCTTACCTAAGAGAAAATGCTGTAATATTAATTAAAGGTACCATCAGTAGTACTGGGGTAGGATAACCTTAAGTGTAAACTCTACATATTTCTTTCCAGACCAAATATAATTTAATCAAACAAATTTCCTCACCCTGGCCCCAAATGTCTTGTTTCCTCTAGATACATCCCAGTCACAGCTAAACCACCTTCAAGCAGTGTCACGTTAACTATTCAGTTCCAAATACTGGGGCTTGATAGATTTCTGTAGCCTGCCATGACAGGAAGAATGACATACTTTGGGTTCCTGAACTGCACAAATAGGAAAATATTACTCATTCATAAATGGTATTCTCACCAAAGAAATACCACCACCTTTTGAAATAAGAGTCTAGTCAGTGAAATGAATGGAAATAGACAAAATCTATTTGAAAGGTGACACCCTCAGATCAACAGACAGATGGAGAAAGCAGCTCATAACTGAGGGGCAGGCCTGTGAGCAGCTGTTCTGATTTCTGGCACTCCAGCAATGCCATCACCAAACCACACGGTGACTCCTGGCATGGCAGGGCTGCCAGTGCTGTCCTTCACTCCTACATCTGGCACCTTTACCCAGCCATGCCAATTTGAAGGACACCATCTATAGATTGGTTTTTTTCTGACTCTTAATATCTCCTTGACCAGAGGCAACTTCTTAAATCATGGGGCAAAAAGATGGCACAGAGTAAGAGTGAATTCTCTCTATACATGCTGTGGGGTATAGCACAGCTGAACCCTTCCCAATGACTTTTAGCACAACAGGTCTTGAAAACAACCTCATTTTTAAAGATACATTCTTGCTACATCTTGCATAAACGACATTTCTCCAAGACAAAATTAACCTCTTCCAGGCTGATATCCCAGAGGAGCTGAAAAAAAACCAGCACTGAAAATATTATGCTTTAGAGAGCTACTGTACACAAACAAAAATACTCCTCTGCAGTAAACATACAGAGTTTATTTCTCCTTTCACAACCTTTCTCAAAACTCATAGTTAACTACCAAAATCAACAAAACATTAGCTTTGACAGGCAAACTAATGCACTAAGAGATGTATAGCCAGGTAGCAAAAGAATCTCTGGACTGCTGTTGCATTAGATGATGGGAATAATCAAAGCAAATAATTAATAACATAATGCTTCATACAGCCATTGTTCAAAATGCCAGAAGAGCATGGATTCTTTCAAATAAAACAAAATAAGTTCTATTTGAAAGAGCAAAGTGGTCATTCTTTTGACCAAAAAAAAAAAAAAAAAAAAAAAAGAAAAAAAAAAAAAATAGAGAAAAAATAAAGAAAAACTAAAGACTTAGAAGAAGGCAGACACTTGAAGAGAAATTGCCTGTGCTGTCATGCTGGCTTCATAAGCCAGCTTTTCTCCATCCAGTTTCCATGACACCTCAGACATTCCAACATGATCCATGCTGAGGAGTAATTCAGAATTTCACAGAGCTATGCCTGGTGTGGTTAGAAATTGTAAGACACAAACAGAAGAAACAAAGGTGCCTTTTGATTTATAATTAACTGACATACTTCTTACTCCATCCCTTTTCCTTGTTTGGTCACTAAGCACATCTTTTCTCATAGTTATAATTTTCTAATTTACAAATTTCACTTGGCTGTTGACCAGAAAAAATTTAAAATTAAATAAAATTAGGAGATATTTGAAGCAAGCATTATAGCTAGTATTTTCTCTCTCCGTTTGGTTCTTCTAGCTGCCTTTTATGTACCATAGTAAACCAAAAAGAAGTTTACTGAGTCAATGCAGTTGGAACAGGAAAAAAATCCAGGCAGAAGGAAGCAGGCCATCTTTCCTTACTGCACTTGTCATCAACAGAACTTCCTAAAACACCAGTTGCTAAACCAGCAACATTATCTCATTCCTTGTTTTCTCAGCTTCCACAGTGGAGCAGACAAGCCCTTTAGTTTTCATCTTCCACAGGAAGATGAATTTTTTATTGTTAGAATCTTCAAATTTGTTCCCATGTACCATAAACACAAGTATTTTAATTTGAGCAGAGACAGATGTAAAAATATACCAGACACACAGAAGCAATGTAAATTACTTTTTACATTTTATAGCAGTTAGTTTATGAAGCATTCCAACTTAAAGCAAAAAACATGTTCAACATACTACTTAGACTAAAATACATAATGACACATAGTGGACTTTCAATCTAATAGACAAGAAGATATCTAAATTCTAAAATCTAAAATAAAAGGTGCCTGCCTTGAATTAACATTAGCTTAGGATCTCATTCCAAAGGAAGTGAATCTGCTACAACACTTCTTCCCACCTTTGTACACCCCACATACAACACAATCATTTAAAGCTTGAAAAAACACTGAATTCTGGGTTGTAAGGTAGCTTTTCACTATTTCAAATAACCTTTAAAGCATAGAAACTGATTCTTCTTTAATAATTCTGTCCATTTCCATTTGGCCAGCATTGATTTCTTGCCCTTATGTGTATCCAGCAGAGCTTGAAAATAATTTTTATTTACTTCTTTGTTTGTCTACCAGCATCAGTGATAACATCGGCACAGCAATGGGAATTTTATTGCTTATGCTGAGTCTTTTCTACCAGCAGAACACAACACAATTCCTCCCCACTCTCCCCCACAAAGAAATGTTCCACGGCAGTAGCCAGCATTAATAAAGTAAAAGTCTTTTGCAGGTAATTCCCCTTCTCCTACCCTAAAAAAACAGAGTTATGATTTCACTTGCCTTAAAATCAGTGTTAAAGACATTAAATGAAAAATCTTTTCATATATTTTAGCATCCAAAATAATTTTCCTAGCACATATATGCAATTTTCATCAAGTTAAAAGCTGAACTGCTATACTTTCACAGCAAACTTTTTACTGTGTCATTGTAACATTCTACAGCTTCAGAAAATACACGAGCCAGCAGTGTGCACTCCCAGCCCAGAAAGCCGAGTGCACCAAGGAGTGGCCAGCAGGTCACAGGAGGGGATTCTGCCCCTCTGCTGTCAGGAGAGTCCCCTGAGGAACTGAGGCCAGCGCTGGGGTCCTCAGCACAAGAAAGACACAGAGCTGCTCGAGCAGGTCCTGAGCAGAGCCACAAAGATCACCAGAGGGCTGGAGAGCATCTCCTGGCAGCACAGGCTCAGGGCTGTTCAGCCTGGAGAAGGGATTACTTCAGCAAGATCTCATCGTGGCCTTCCAGTACATAGAAGGGGCTTTTAAAAAAGAGGGAGGGTCATTTTTAACATGGATAGACAGTAACAGGGCAAGAGGGAACTGTTTTAAACTAGAACAGGGGAGATTTAGATTAGACATAAGGAGGAAATTCTTTAGGGTAGTGGTAGTGGGGTAGAGGGTAGTGAGGCACTGAACAGGCTGCCCAGAGAAGTTGTGGATGTCCCCTCCCTGGAAGTGTTCAAGGTCAGGTTGGAGAGGGCTTTGAGCAATCTCTTCCAAGTGGGCAGCATCCCTGTCCATGGCAGAGGGCTTTGAATTAGGTGGTCTTTAAGGTCCCTTCCAAATCAAGTCTCTGATTCTATTCTATGAAAGTAAGCCAGTCCAATTCAGAAATATGCTTTCTAAGGAACACTGACTGTCATTTCTTTCTTATAGGAAGAAGATGGATAGAAGTATTTAAAAAAATCACATTCATATTAGCAAATCAGTGGACGGTTCCAGGACACTCCGGTGTAACTTCAGAGATCAAAATGGTCTGATTTATAATTTGATTACACCGTTTTCAGCTGGTGTTCAAAGACAAAGTTCAAAACTCTGTGGTTTTGGTCTAACTTTCCAAGAGCATAAAGGGTTTAAGTGTAGTAGCCACATGCCCTGAGTCTGTGTAGGGATCAACATTTCTGCAACATGACTGAGTTTGGAAGTTCTTTTGTACAAGCAGTTATCAAGTGACTGTTTTATCTAAGAGTTCTACCTAGAAGGGATCAGAACTAAATAAAGACTGTAATTAGAGCATTTTTATAGCTCAAATATCTTTCAAGATTTCAGCATTTCAGAAGCCATCATGCTTTTTTCTTTTTAATCAAACTGCTTGAAACCTACCAGCTGCAGAACTTAATGTTTCAGTTAGATTTTTTGTTCACAGTATTAAGTAGACACACTTATCACCCTGACAGCAGTACAATAGCCAAGGGTTGAGGATGTCAGGCTACAGTCCCTAAAGACTGCAGCCTCTTGTATTGGTGCACTTGCAGAGGAGGATTTTGTTTCCTTTTAAAATCATTATTCAACGTATTTTCCAGTGAACATCTTAAAAAAATAAATTAGACTTTCAACCAGGATTACATGCAAATACTTTGCATAAGGATCACCAATTTATGGCACAGACAAAACTGTAGGGACTGCTGATATCACCTGATACAAAGTTGCGTCATCTGACAGTTTCCCGTGTTGCAGAAAAGAAGCAATTACCAACTCAGTGTGGTTTTTGGCATCCCTGCAATGATTGTGATTTCTCAAAGGGATTTATTCTTTTGGCCTAACATCTTTAAGCACTGAGGATAATATTGTTTCCATCACAATATTTTCCCTTCTAGGAACATGAGGGCCATGTTTATTTCTGCTATATTAAGTTGAGATAATACTAGGCTTGTCAGATATTTAGAAATAGTGCAGTCAGTGTGTCTGTTTTGACCTTTCAGGTCACAGCAAAGGTGCAAGCTGACAGCACCAGCTGTCATTTGCTGTTAACAGACTTCTACCACATCAACAGCTCCAAGCTCGTAGGGGAACTCACCAGTTCTGAGACTGAAGAGCACGAAGTCAAGGTCCTTGGTTCTCTCCTTCCATCTTCTGGGGTGGGCAGATTTCAGTGACACTAGCACTGTTCTAGCTGCCTGCCTGGAATTGCTCTCCTGCCCTGTGTCCACCTACACAGGGTCTAGGATACAGGATTGCAAATGTAGACTTCAGACATTTAAGATTTCAAGAAATATAAAGATATGCCGGTGCCAAATGTTCTACTTTTTCAAAGCAAAAGACATTCTCACTGCCCTGAATGTCTTGGATTGAGAGACAGGAGTGGCCCATTTACATTCAGAAAACATATTCTGTGCCATTTACAATGGCAATGAGATCGTGACTGTGCAGCGTGTATCCTGAAGTTCTCTTATTATCTCCAGCACTGCGAGAATTCCTGAAAAGCTGTCACATTTAGCTTGCTACATACTTACAACAGCAAATTGGTACATGCTCTGTGCTGATCTTCTTATTCTTTTCTGTAGTTGCAAAATTGCAAACAACTCAAAAATTGCTTTATGCTCATAATCACACAGGAACAGACCCAGATCAACAACTGCCAGGCTTGTCCTGACATCCCGAGTGTCAAGCAATGACACAGGCAGTTTGCAGAGAACAGCTCTATCTTGAAGTAGACAAGCTGAGATGAGTAGGGAAACCAAACCCTTTGAGGACATGAGAAAGGGATCAGAGACACAAAAGCGTGCCTACTTTTCTAGCTGTAGAAGTTAATCTAATTTAAAAATGCTAATTTCCCCACAAACCTTGCCTGATGCCTTAAATTACTATACCACAACAATGACAGCATTTACACCCTTAAAAGCTATATATAACCTGATACATAATCTTAGAAGTGAAGTATCTTAAATGTCAAGCAGGAAGCAAAGATTTATTCAGAGACCTAGTTTTGCAAAAAAACCAAAGAGCTACCACTTGTCATCTTGTAACAGTTATTTCTGCATGACAACTGACAATTTTATACACATAATGAAAAAGGCAAGTTTTAAAAAAAATTTTAAAAAACCAAAAAAAAAACCTAAATAAATTTGCAGGAAACGCTCCAAAACATTCGAAACAGCATGGGATTTGAAAATTTTAAAAGTTACCAATATTAGTGAACCCTGACTGGTAAGTGCAAAGGAAAAAAACAAAAACTTGCCTCTATTTCAAGAGGCAGAAACAAGGAATGCACAGTTATGACAGTAAAAAGTGATGCTAATGGGTATACAAATAGATGCATCAGGAGGTCAAAGTAAAATCACTCTTAAAGTAATATTGAGATACACGAGAGAACACAGCAAGAATGCATTTTTTAAGGCCAGGATTTTGTGATGCTAAGATGAAAATTGCTAAAACGTTTGCATAGGATTTTTTTTTTTTTGCTTCACAGTTGAGTACAGTCAAGTGTCTTGGAGGAGAGACAAACTGCTTACTGGAAAACAGTCTTACAGTAAAAATCTGAGAGGGATACATATGTTGTTAGCACAGACATTATACATGAGCTTTTCTTTTTTTTTAGATTAACCAGAAAAACTACAGATGGGAATGAAAAGGCCACTAAAAATATAACTTTATAGAAAGTTGTAAGATATGGAAGGAACAAAATGACTTTTCAAAAATAAACTTAGAAGCAATTAGAAGAATAAAAGAACCAAGAGTGGAAAAAAGCACAGGCAACCCAACATTCCAGAAGATGAAATATAGTAAATTCTTGAAGATGAACTGTAAAAGACGAGGCAAAAATGTTTATTTTGAGACCTAAGAAATATATTTTTATCTAATATATATGTGCTGAAAATAAGGCACGTGGGTCCTAAAGTAAATGAATGACAGAGAAAAATTAATTGAATGAGAATAGCAGGAATAACATACTGTGGCACTGATGGCCAATTCATGCTAGGAACATAACTCTATCCATTAAAAAAGAAGAAGCAATAAAAAGGAATTCCCTTGCATCCTAACCCTCCAGCAAATGCAGCGGCAAAGTTCACAAAGTGCAAAGTGCACTGGGCCAGAAGTGCGGGGTCTGAAAGGTTTCACCCTGCTACACAAAACCAGAGAATCTGGTGAAAACACACAAGTGACCTCAGACTACTGTCAGTGGGGGTGGGCAATGCCAAAACCCAAAACACGAGACAGGCCGACAGCTGAGTCAAATACAGCCTGAACCAGAACTGAAAATCCCTGCCTGTCTGCACATCCAGCGCTTTGTTCCACGCATACAAATAAAGGGAATCTGCAGTGACATCCAACACTACGGTTTCTATCCAACACCCAGTCATCAGCCAAAGTCAGATCTTCAGAAAAAAAACCCAAAAGTTGAGAGGCCCAGATATTAAATGTCAAATAAAATGCAGAGGAATTTTTACTAGACAATGGGTAACCAATGAGGACTCTCAAGCCATAGCCACACTGCATACAATTCAGCAGTAGGAACAAAAACTGCTAACAAATGGGATGCCCAGCACTTACTAAATGCTACGCTACTGTTATTTTCAGTATACAGGTGTTATTAATACTTTAACCAATGGTTGGATTTAAAAACTTCTCTCTGGATTGTAAAAAGAAGAACCTACTGAACTGCTGGCATTGGACTAGCACTGGAGATGTGAAATCAGTTTGAATCATCAGCTCGATCCTGAAATCCATTTGTAACGAGGACTTTTGTGAGACTTCGAGCAGTTTAACTACTCCATACCTAACATCTCCATTTGAAAAAATAAAATTACATTTTAATAAAACTGGTCAAATATCTTATTGTTACTTATCCCACAATTGTACTTTTAGTGGGTACAAGTAAAAGGTTTGCTTTAAGACCACCAGTTAGAGAGAACCTGTTTCACTGAACAAGTCAAAACAATTAGAGGAAAAAAATATTTTGCACTTTCAGCAATAACAGAGGTAGTGGGGATAGGGAAGGAAAATTATAGTGGCAAGTCTTGAAATTTAAGCCTGATATGAACTTCAAGTTTCTATTTCTAAGTTAGATCAGTAAGTGGATGGGAAAGTACTGTTTCTTCTGACACAGGGTGATATCCTGTCACTTAAATTTAAAAGACAAAATAAATTCTCCAGATGGGAAAAATTTAAAGCATCTAGCAGTATTTTAGTACACATGAAGCAGTTAAAAGCCATTTATTTCTCCTCTCAAAGATAATCCCTCCTAATTGCTCTAGTTGTGGAAATACATTTTGTGGGAAAGGATAATGAAGCCTACTTGTCAAATTGCTCGTGTCATTATTTCACTGCAGAATGCAAATACTATAGCCAGACCCATTCCCAGCATGCTGAATATCAGCCTACAGAAAAGGACCCTTGCATAAGCCACTCTGACCCTTCTTGCTAGTTTCTTCTGACCTTTCTGACCTCATTAGACTGGCATAAAGAAAATAAAGGAGCTGTTGGGTACTCTTGATGGATTAGAAATAACAAGAATGTGTCTAGGACTTACTTAAGTACTAAACCAGACCACTGAATTATAATGCTTTTCAAACAATCAAAAGGATAATAGGGATAGTGATGAAGAAATAGATTCTTAAAATATTGTGAACAGTATGCTTTTTGGAAATTGTTCATCAGCATCCTTAACTACTTATTCTGCTGCCATTTCAGATGGTTGATTTTTTAAGGCCTCATTTGAGTGAGAATAAATATTAAAAAACAATGGTCCCAGCACAATTATTCTGATTAAGCATGAATGCAACTTAAGCACCTTGCTGAAAGAGGGCTTTAATCTCCTCTGGTCAGATTTATTTAATGAATTCTTGAAATTCCCAAAGGAAGGAACCTCTAGAGGATAGAATGCAAGTCTCTGAATTCCCTGTGTCACATTTCAAACACTACATCATACTATCAATAAAACTGTGTCCTACCAGACAAAAGGGTAGAGATACTATCAAAGTGCTTTTTCTTTACATAATATATACCTTCTCCAGTGGAATTACTTTGGATTTTTAAACTCCCTCCCAGCCCTGAAATGGACAAGTCATGCATTTTTTTAAGCTTACACTGTAAGCAGTAAAAAACAAACAAATTAATTTTGCTCTCTAGAAAGTGGATTTTGCCATCCCAAATATATAGTTATTTATTTATTTTTAACTAATACTGCATCTGAGCAAAACTCTCAAAAACGAAACCACAGATCACATAACACAAACCCCAAGTACTACAACATTAATTTTATGGCAATTGCAACATGGGACACATGCCTTTTTATCTTTTTATTCTGTAAATAAAAAGAATATTTTCACTTCTGTGGAAAAAAGTGGTATGAGGGAATTTATAGTCACAGAAATCTTCCAAGTTCTCATATATTATGATTTCTAATTAAAAGTTCTTGAATTTAACCACTGGAAAGTATTTATAGGAAGAGAAGAATTTTTCCTTTATATGCTTAACTTCTCCTAAAAGAAGACACTAGTAGATAGGTTGACCTCAGCCAAAAGGTTCAGGCTTTGTTATGCTATGCATTAAAATGCAGGCACCATCACATAAAATTAAATTATGTCCTTTTTAAAAATAAGACTATGCCATCATTTGTTCCTGAAATATCCTCTGTTCAGCTGTCTTGCAGTTTTATAGATCCTGACGTGGGAAAACTGTTGCATTTGTGATAGAGGTGATTGTCCCCTGCAGAAATTTACAGCGTTGGTAAATCTCTGTATGTCTCACATCTGTCCCGTGCTGGGTGCACAATGCAGCCCCAGGGCAGCACCACTGGAGAGGCTGCAAACAATTCATTTGGGCAGGACCCTCACGGGGCTTCATCCCCACGAGCTGAAACCTCTTAGAGCAGCCACTGCACCCAGACACTGCCCTACTGCACACAGAGCTAACTTAGATGAACAGAGGTTAAAAACCAACTTAATCAGGTTGCTGGCACAGATTTCACAGTTGCTGTATCTGGGCAGCTGTTCTGGCACAACTGGATTCGTGATTTATGCTGTCTCTACACTCTCCCCATTTTAAGACTGAGATTTGAACGTGTAAATTTTTCATCCTCATCACTCTTCAGACCTTTTGAATGCAGAGTCATTTCAAGACCTGTAGAAGGGTTTTTGTTTGGTTTTTTTGGGGATTGTTTGCTTTGTTGAGGTGGTAGTCTTTTTTCCCCTTTGTTGTTAGCCAGAGATTGTGGTGTGCAGATAAATGGTGGACAAGGACTTTGTGTTTGGGTATTTAAAATAAACAAACAGAAAAGCCCAACAAAAAACAAACCAAACAAACAAACAAAAGCAAAGCAGAACTGTAATCAGCTAGGAATTCCTTCCTCTTATGTGTGATATGGGTAAAACCTGTTTCTTCAAAATTGTGTTTGTCATCTTACATTTCTGTCATTTGTCTGCCCTGTAGCTGAAAGAGAAATTCTAAGATCCCACCTATTTGAGGTTAAATTATTAATTTTCCCAGCTTGACCTTGTTTTGGAATAAGCTTATTCCTGTGAATTAGCTACAGCAGTTAACCTGCCATTTAAAGAGCACATAGAAAATTGCTCTTCACAAAACAAAGGGCAAGGTGAGCAAACAACAAAAATCCCACCATGCCTATTCTTTTATCATTTTACTTATCCTATTATCTCATGTATTAGATAGGTTACTTTTGTTATTTACTAAATAAAGCCCAGAGAAAGAATCTGCTTTCAACTCATCTCCTACACAGACCAGAAACTCAACTCTGAGTACCAGAGGGAGAAGCAGGGAGGGGTTGGGAACTCCCATCCTTCCTCCACATCTCAAATCAGAACAACATGACAAATTGTCACACTTAGACCTACAAAACCCAGACAGCTTTAATGTCTGCATTCTTATCATGGTTAACCCCTAAATCAAACAGATCCTTCAGAAGAAGGGTTACCTACACTCACACTTCCTGATTTTTCCTTCATCAGGACATGTAACATTTAAAGATAACATTCTAATAACAAACAACTAAAGATAAATACCCATTTTCCAATATCCAAGTAAAGCTTACATGAAATTGTGAGTTCGTTATCCAAGAGAAGATGTTATCATCATTTTCTTGCTATTTATCAAGCATTTTAAGTTACTTGTGAAATTATTAAAATATTATACTGATTACACAGAGTTCTCTGAACACTTTACCACTTGGGGTGTGTTGGCCAGCTCTTTGTGGCTAAAAAAATCATATCCCTTACTTCCAGTCTTTGGAAAAACTAAATCACATCATGATGTGACAATTAAAATAAAAGCCTTGAAAGCACCTCTTCAGGTAACTTGGTGTTTCCTTTTCCAAAATATTAAACACCTTTTCCAAGCAAGTGACCAAGGATGCAAATATCCACTAATTAATTTATTTACAAACATGAACAATAAGTTAGGAACATTTTACCTGCATAAATCTAATTACACTGGAAGTTGCTGATGTATACTCATCCAACAGGTTTCAGCATGAATTTTAAGCATTTTTAAACACAAAGCTGCAGCTGGAAAACTGATTTTTTTTTTTTTTTACTGATGTTCTTCCAAAATTGCTAACTAAAATCTCTCCAGAGATGTAAAATATAGCATCATGTTTTGTACCATCAAATGGTACAAAAATGAATTTGGGCCTGTATAATTGTAGAGATATATGCACGTGAATAACTGCTACTCTACTGCTGACCTTGTGATCTCAAAGAACGCCAGTTTTTCTCAGGAGATTTTTAGACCTCTGAAATCATGTTTTCAGTCTGTAGACATTTCCTTAATCTGTCCTTTAAAAAATGAAATTCATGTCTCATTACTGTTAAAATGATACCAAGAAACTCCTAGAATATCTATCAAAAATGATGCGAGATGCCGGATGCAGACTCACACAATAAACAGAAAAATCCGTTTGTTTGCCATCAAACCAAGTTACAATGTGAGGGTGAAAAATTCAGAAGAGCATATTGATATATAAAAAATAAACAATCATCCAACCTTTGAGCACACAGCCAGTATGCACATTTGATTTCTGGTACACATGAGGTACTTCTGCTCTGACACAACAGGGAGTCTGAAAACCTTCCTGTATTTCACTGAGCAGGGCAAAATTCAGTAATTGCAAGGACAATTAAACATTAATCCTGCTTACCATGGCAGGTGACAGACTTGCCATCTGTTGAAGTCCTTAAAGTGAGCCTGGATGTCTTTCTAAAAGACGTTTTTGGATATAGTGTTTAGAAAAGCAGAACTAAAACCAAAGGAACGTTTAATCCATACTGCAAAATCGTGGTCATCATACAGACAGAAGGGACTGGTGGCACAGGGCATTGGCAGTGCCAGCTCCGCCACCAGAGATGCCTGTTCGTGCCTGGTTTGGTGTCACCCCAGCAGCAGCCGCTCGCTCACTGCCCCACCAGCAGGACTGGGGAGAGAATCCAAAGGTAAAAGCTGGAAAACTCATGGGTTTCATAGGGAAAGCAAAGGCCACCCATGCAAGCAGAGCAAAACATGGAATTAATTCACTGCTTCCCACGGATAGGCAGACTCAGCCATCCCCAGGAGAGCAAGACCCATCAAGGGTAAGGTTACTCGGGAAGACAAATGCCTTCCTCCTTCTTCCCCCTCCCTGCACACTGAGCTGCTGCCGTGTGCTCTGGAATGTCCCTGTGGCCAGGGGTGTCACCTGTCCCAGCTGTGTCCCCTCCCAGGCTCCCAGGCACCCCCAGCCCCTCGCCAGCCTGGCCCTACAAGGAGCAGAAAGGGCCTTGGCCCTGTGCAAGCCCTGCTCAGCAATAACAAAACATCCCTTGGGAATTAGGGCTGCAACGCTTGCTATTGTGACACTGTTTAAGGGATACGTAAGAATTTTTAGGATCAAAATGATTTGAGGAAAAAAGCTTCTGATCATGATACAGGAAGTGCAGTGATAATTAAATTCTGCATCATAAAGACAAAGTAGATCAACTCCCAAAAGCATTTAGTGCTGCTGTTTCACACAAGTAATGAGTATTTCTTGCCAATACTACTGCTGCTGTTTGCATGTATCAGAGTGCATGCAGATGGACACAGAGCATACAACTCAAGCTTTCTGAAGCAAAAAAGAAGATAACAAACAAAAAATGTTTTATTTTTTGAGGTATGCAAACAAATGAGTCTATAGCTAATCTAATAACACATGACTGAAGTGATGGTGCAAAGCATGCCATGCAGTATGGATGAAACTGAGTGGGCTGTATAAAATTCAAAGCAATAAACAGGCTACAAAAGATGTGTGGGCAGAGAGGAGAAAGTGGAAAATATAGGAGAAATTGGGAGGTGGTTCCATTATCAGCTGCAGGATGCATATGGTGTATGGGAACAGTGAGGAAGGACTGCAAAATATGGATCTGAATAGATTCACCTCAGCCTTTAGTAGTCCCACGAAATGCCATGATGGACTCTCACAGCTATGAGAGGGTTTTAGTAATTAGCAGGTGATCCATTAAGTAATGGGGAAAAAAAAAATAGGTCTCAAAATGTCTTGAGGAAAAAAATGGTTTTGATCATGAGCCTTTTCTTTTTCCCTAATGTTTCTATTGTAGATTTCTCTGTCTTTCATTTATGTGAAACTAAAGATTCCTTCCCACTATAAAACGCAATAAACAATTTAAAGTAAAACAGTGTATTTATCTGAAGACCACTGAAGTCACTCTAATTAAAGAAAAAAACAAGTAAATCCTTTCTCGAATAACCTATTTTAACAAAATTTTCTGAAAATACAGGCCTGGCTCATGTGCAAGCCAAAATTCCAGACAAATCACAACATTTAATGACTTCCTTGATCCAGCACCTACCCTTCTGTGTTAATCTCATTGTGAAAAATGTACATTTAAAATACCAACTCAATTTCTACCTGAAATATCACATTTTATCATCTCTCCTAGCTGCTCTTCTGTCTGTCTGCAGAAAAGTCTCATTTTTTGAGAAAATTCTCACTTCCTTAAAGGCAATGACAAGATGAATTTACTAAAGCCAAAAGCGTTTTTGATGCTTATTCAAAGTCCAAAGTTTGGGTAGCTTTATTTATACCGTAGCCTACCGACTTGTAACGTTAGTGAAACAGATAAATTCACAACAATGAGTCTTTCCACTGCAAGCCATTATAAACCACACACTGGTAAGCCATACAAATATTACATTATTATAATGCAACTGTAATTAATTAAATTGTGTTACCTTATTCCTAAGAACATTCAATTGGGCATCACAGCGAAGGTAAAAATTGCTACTAATTTTAAATAGAAGTGTAACAATGAAATGCTATCTCTGCTCCAAAACTTTTTATGTCCGTTCCACACTAATCACTCAAAACTAAGAATACTATTTAAGTAAAACTATGTGTAAAACATTAAAAATAGTAGTAGAAGTCAATGGGTGGTCTCCATTAAAAAAAAAAAAGACACATGATCACTTTTTGGTAAAATGTAGGTCACCTATGGTTGCCATAGTAACCACTGAGAACTATTGCTCTACAGATGACCACTGCCTATGGCTGCTTTCTTTCCTAGCAGTCATACCTCAATTAAAACAAGAAAGACCTTGGAATCGACATTAATTTAGTTGCAAACAAAACTCCTGCTAAACATTTTCAAAAGCATCTCCTAATACCCTTGTGTAAATAAAATACTCAGATAACCAGTTGAAAACGCAGAAAACTTCATTTTCAGTACTAAAAATTCTGCTCTTTGTTTGTATCTCAAGCTTGGAGTTTCCAAAATGGAGAGAAACAATTTTGCAAGAAGTCGTAAATATAAAAAATACTTATACGGAGCAATTCACTAAACATCAGTAACTCAGAAATCAACAAGCACTGCCATTAGGTCAAGCTGTCTCTGAAAATCTCACAGCAAGTCCTGTGACTGTATTCAGTACCTTCACTGCAAGGGGGGTTGGTGGCTTGGCACATTTTTATTTTGCACAGAAGCACCCAGTGAACACCAGCCTGTGTGACAAGGCTGGAGCCATGGACAGTAACAGTTGAAGCCTCACTTGGGGTAAAGTCGTTGAGTTTTCAATCAGTTTGATGGTGTAACTCCCTTTCTCACCACTGTTACTCTGGGCCATACATAGTTGATGATGAATTCATTAAAATACAAAAGACTCCACATTACAACAAGAGTCTTAATTGGCTTTGATAGTGAACTGGGAAATAACAGGATGACAAGCCAATGTCCTTGATAACTGCTAACTGGTTTTCCCCTTCAGAACAGTCATATCATTATTATGTAAGTTTAGACTACATGAATTGCTTCTCTTTTTTTTTTTTTTATTTCTTTGTGGTTTTTTGTTTGTTTTTTCATTTTGGTTGGTTGGTTGGGGGGTTGTTTTTGTTCTTTGGGGTTTTTTTTTGCCACAGGTATTATAAAAACTCTGATATATAAACTTTGAGGTCTGGATGCTACCCACATGCCTTAATGCTGTAAGTACTACAAATACACTGTAGTAGGGCAGCATCAGTATTCACACAGTCAGAACACCAAAAATGCTGCATATTTAGTGAACAAAAGAATGATGATCAATATTGTTGAATACCATCAATGAAGAATCACATCCCCTCACTTGCTTTAAATTCTTGAAAGCTCAAAAAAGACAGATGAACAGGTAGATGAACAGAGGTCACCACAGCAAGACTGCTGGGAAGCCAAACAAACCCTCATGGAACAGAGACAGCTGTGAAAGCTTTAGAATCAAACAATTAATGTAACTGTTTTTAATTCACTGAATTGGCAACTTACAAAGAAATGATAGCTTGTTTAGAGTCTCCCAACTGCACCTGCTGAAAATATCACTGCAGTATTTTGTAGGGGGGAGGGGACTGATATTCAATTTCTTTATATTCCTGTAAGGATCAGGACCTTCAATACACCTTCACACTTGGTGCCCACCAGGGAACTGCCCTGAGCACCAGGACATCTCAGCAAAACTACAATGCACATGGGAGATGAGGCTGGGCTGCAGAGGAAGAAGAAAGCATGAAGTCAATACAGCCTCCGGCAAGCAGAATACTTTTCTTTTTCCCTAATGTTTCAATCAAAGTTCTTGAATTCTTTGCCCATGGGTCAGTAATTTCCATGGATTCATTCCTCCCTGCAGTGCTACATTTATCGTATGTGTTTGCTGTCTTATATTGGAGAAAGTCACTCTGCATTTTCTGTATGCAGATAGAGGCTTTCATCTTAAGCAGGTTCAGGTCCCCAGGAGAGCCAAAAAGTCCTAGTGCAATACAAATCATGTAAGAAAAATCAGAATATATAACTCGACCATTGAAGGCTGGTAAGACAGAAAACAGAAATAAAATACAGTTGCATCTTTCTTGTAAGCATTAGAATGGTTTCACTATGAAGCACCAAGATAAAACTACTAAGTTCATCTGCTTGTTAATTCTGCTTTGCAAGCAGAACTGCCAATCTATTAAAACAAACCACAAAAAGAACAACCAAGCCAAACCCCACAGAAGGCTGTTCCCAGCTCACTGCTAGAGACTTCAGATCTCTTACAGCATCTTCATACAAACAACAGCTGTATCAACTGATAGAGAAAAAACCTTTGAGCAGGGACAAGCCCCTGGAAGGAACTTCTAAAAGAAGATCCACTATCAGTAGAATCTGTGCCTTTCTGTTGCTCTTCTTCTGGAGTTAACTCCCCTCAGTCATCCCTATTGCTGAATCAGTGCTTGGCTAAATCAGAGCAAAGAACAGCAGAGCAACGTCCAGTAAGGAGAAAACACTGCACAATGGCTCCTGCATGGAGGGTGCTACAGTCTGAAATTAGTTATGAAGTTTGCTGTCATGGACAATCACAGAATGGTTTGGTTTGGAAGGTTCCCTTAAGATCCCCCAGTTCCAACCTCCCACCCCCAGGCAGGGATGCCACCCATGAGGGTGAGGTTGCTCAGGTCCCATCCATTCTGTTCAATAAGACAACATACTTTGTTAAAAGCACTGAATCTAACTTGGCTTTAAATTTCTAAATGTCTTTAAAGCCATCTTTACACAGACAGGTAGGAAACATTGTAAGCTAGTATAAAATGAAGCATATGTATTAATCAAGACACTAGATAAGGAGACAGGATATTGCAATAATCTTTCTGAAGCTTCATTTGCTTTCTAAGAGCACATAAAGCAATTCAAAGAAAGCTGCTGAAGGCCACTAGGACTCTCACTAGGAATAAAAGTGAGCATTGGGATACAGCAGTCCAGAGAAAGCAAGAACAAAACTTTTTTTCAGACAAAAATGAATCTATTCATAGTTATAAACTGGTAACAGAAAAATCCATTTTTTCCCTGCTTTGTGATTTGATGCACCAATTACTTCCCTACAGAAGCTAGTGTAATGGTATCAGGCCACCCACAGCTTTCACTGGTATCCAAATGTTGTCATAATGCTTCTTTGTACCTGAAAAAAGGGACGGCTACTTTAGTACCCAAGACATCTCAAGGATTTTTTACCCTTAGAAAAACATTTTAAAATTCTCATCTTATTTGACAAAGACCATGGAGGAAGTCTTCACTAAAATAAAACTCATCTACTTCCCAGTCTTATCATTTCTCCAGAGAAGGATGTTAGCTGAGACTAGTTCAAATCCAAGCTAGAAGTTAGCTGAAAAGAAAAACTTCTGAAAGAATTTGAAAATCTGTGAGCTTAGGTACGTTCATCAGTCTTTGTCAAAAAAGCCATGGTCATCATGATTTTGCATTTCTAAAATTGCACATGTCACTGGTGAGAGAAAAAAGAAACTTCATATTCTTTGACTTTATAAATTAGACGGTAAAGTTACCAAAATTATTTTGCATACTGTAATGGCATCTAGAGACAGCAACTGCTATAAAAAGTCTAAAACCAGGGTCTAAGGGATGATCTGGTATAATTTTAATTCTGTAGAACAAATCAAGGACCATTTCTAACCATCATGTTTAATTTTTATCCAACCTCACAGACAACGATCCATCAGCAAATAGAATCCCATACATTGTGTCAGCATCATTCTGAACTAAGACAAAAAAAGATGGTTGCAGACCTGCTGCCAGTGCACACTCCTGAATACAGACCAGGCCTTATACATATGTTCTGAGTGCAAGGTGCTTTGCTCTAACTAATACATGCAGCACAGATACGGATGTGCTGTAGAATCAAAATCAACACTTCCCAGTAATTTTCTAATTTGTTTTTGAAATATGTTCCATATACATCAATGTAGTGAAAGAGGATGAGTCACTTTCAATGACTAAGAATTTGCAAACTCCTGGAGCATTAAATTCCTTTGATCTTGATAAGCTGGCTCGTTCTCATTCTGTTCATTAGCCCCCCTGTTTTCCCAGTTTTGAGCCAGCCAATCTGTAGCCCTTTCTGCAAGCTGACATATTTACCAAGTAAAATCTGTTACCACTGCTTTCCTGCTCTTACTGAAAAACACCCTGTTGCTTGTCAAGCTCCTCATCTCAGGGAACCTCCTTCTCTCTTTTACTTCATACATGACATAGTCCACAAGCTGCCTTCCCACCCTGATGAGTTCTTTATTAGCTCCTCTCTGTATTTCCCCAGTGCTACCAAGTTGTTCACCTGTGCTGTGCATTCTGTTCGTCTTTTTTTTTTTTACTCCCCTCTAAAGTAATTTCATTATTAGTTCCCAAGTACCATTTTGCTGATGACTCAAAAAAATTGCCTAGGAATCTCAGAAACAACCCAGTCGTGTTGCTTTGGACCATGTCTTTATAAGTACCTTTCTTTAAGGGTTAACTTGGGAATGCCAATACCTACATGATTTGAAAAATAAGAGTGTCTTAAATTGTAAGCATAAATTATCATTAATTTTCCAGAAAGTTATTTGGCAACTGTAATAGGGCTATTTTCTCATCTGTTCTATCTGAAAAATCAGTGTATGTGGAGCGTGCCACAAACAGGTATCCACATTTAGACAGCAATTCAATTTCAATACTGATTAGCGACAAGCGTCTTGATATTTTCACTCTACTCCTTTGATGGAAAAATACTTAACAGCTAAAAAAAATCCTTTAGTCCTTGATTCTTTACCAATCAAAAAATTACAGTTGTCATAGAAACTGTAAAAACTGAAGTCAGTCATGACATAATAACAGGGCAATGGAAAATGTCTGCAGGCTCAGGTTTTTGTACGGGAGATGTTTCTATGAATTTAACCAGGGAGTCAACAAGTTTCCCAAATCTAACAAAGAATATTCTAACAACTGGTATTATTATTACTTTTAATAATCTGTTCAGAGTCTGGAAAGTAATAGCATTCATCACTCCTGCTCTACATACTGGCTTCATTAACAGTAAACAGACTCTTCTCAAAACATTCAATGCAAGCTTATGCTAGAAGGGGACTGAATTTCTCTGATCACACATCTTAGACAGCCTGGAGGGACTTTTGGTCAGTGTTCTCAGCATTCCTGAGATCCCATTTTTGGCATTTATAAACTGACACAAACCACTTTAAAAATCTGTATTGCCATTAGTTTCTATCTCTTACAAAAGCTGTTCAGAAAAATACTTCTATCTGCAGGCCTCTGCCCCACGCAAGATAGTTCAGCTCCATTCCAAACATTATCTCGGGCTTTTTCCCTAAGACACGAAACTCTGTAAAATATAACTGCACTCCTGACAAACACAGGCTACAAGAGTCTTTCCCTCTCCATCTCCCAGAGTTAAACCATAGACCAACTTCAACACCAGATTTCTTCCTGCCTTTTACTGGAACCCCCTGACAGTTCATAATTACTGACTGACAGGGCTGCCTTACTGCAAGCACTTGCCCCATAAGCAGAGATCACCCTGCTGAAAAGAAAACAGTCATAATACACAGGAATATTACTGGACTGGCCTCACTGCAGGTGAGCAAACTGATTAGCTTAACTACGAGTAACATGAAAAGCAATGTGACTGTGCAAGTACTCAGATCTTAAAATAACCATCTCAGAAGCCTTGAATTAAATTTTATGGAAAAATTTAGGGGACTTCTTTTTGTTTCAGCTGGTTTCCTCTGACATATTGTCCCTCTGTACCTTTAATTTAATCTTTCAAAATAACCAGGTACACATATTTTGAATAGAAAGCATAGGATTCCCTATGCTTTCCTGGAATTGTCTTAATAAACTCTGTTTTATCATGATCAAATCTAGGACTTTCCAGACCTGCTTAACAACTTTAGATGTTCACACCACACCCCCACTCCCACCCTGCTTAAGGATTACATTTAATGGTAGGGTGAGCATAGTTGGTGTGTAAAATGCTTCAGCAGCCTACTGAAGCTGCGCCTAAGATAAAGTTTAAGACAGCAAAATTTGCCTGTTAGCTTCCCTAACCATGAGTTTAGGAAAAAAGTTTTGATTTAAAAGCAAAGTGAAATCCTGATTCCAGTAAAATAACCAGCAAACAACTCATGAGTGAAATAATAAACTTTTTTCAAGGAACAAAGGAAAAAAACCCCGCACAAATCAAATCTCCTTAAGAAGAACAGCATGACCTATTTGTTTACTGCATTATATGCAAGATATTGCATATAAGATAAGATATACTTACTAGAAGAGTACCTGATTCACACAAATCCCTAAACCTCAGTGGAGGACAGACAAATATATTTCTTTAGTTACCATAGTTGGGACCCTAGTCAAAAATATGTATAAAACCCTGTAGCTTCTCAATCTTCAGTTCTATGGCATTCTGTCACAGACTTTACATTTAAAATACCACTCAAGGCTTCTGTATGCCATTAGCACAATTACTGCATGTGTGCATACATATGTACACAAACATATGAACATATGTGTCATTTGAAAAAGCACATATACATATATAGTTATGCTTTTCTCACACTATAAATGTATGCACACGTGTATACGTGCATGCAGACTTAACACTTTAATTCTGAAAAAGGCCCATTCATTTCCACAGATGCCACTGAGGAAAAGAAAATCAAGATAAGGCTACTGTGGATATTCACAACATTTATTTTTGTGTAGGACAGGCTACCACAGGAAAATAAATAGAAATATTAATGTATAATATTGAGTATTAATTGTTAACAACAGCCTTAATCTACATGCAGCTTATAAAATGCTGTTATAACATTCTACTAGCACAAAGACTTACTCTATACTGACACAGTTTAGTGAAGCTCATGACATGATAGAGGATTTTTTAGATTGCTGTTGTGTGTCTCAGCAGTCCCTTGGAGAAGAAATGAATCTGCACAAATATTGATAAATAAGAGTGGGAAGAATCAATATGAATATTTTTAGATTTTTCTGAACAGCAGAATGGCTTTGGGCACACAGTATGAGACCAGACTTCATGGCATATGTGTACAGAATAAACACATTACTTCATAAGGTGGGCTGAGGGGGTAAGAATTTTACACTGAACTCAAATGAGGCTAGAGCAAACATCTTACATATTCTAAAAGCGTGCTGGTTTGTGTATAGCATATACCAGTGAGGGTAGAGTTGTGTGCAACAGCAAAGTATGTTTTCTTGTTTTGCTTCATAATCAAACATTATTCATCAAACATTATATACCCAACCCTGCAACTTTCTCGCACAAGATATATTTATTTGCAAATATTCTCACTGTTTCCATTTTACTTCTAGAGATTTTTAACTGTTAATAAATTTGGCATTTGGGTTTTACAGAAGCTGATGACTAATAGAAAATAACCACAACAGAGGACAGGAATCTGAAAACCACTACTATCAGAATCTGGTTGTAAAGAGATGTGTTCTAATACAAAATGAGACATTCCAGAGCCTCTGAAAAGTCTTAAGTAAGTAGCAATCTGTTACAGTGATCACTCCAATAAACCCATGGTTCCTATATAAAACCATGCTGTAACTATACTATAAATACCCTCTCAGGCAGGATTACAATTTTGTTCCTCTGTTTACCCCTGTAATGAGTGAAAGAAGATGACTGAAAGCTGTGTGGCTGCAGTGGCTCAGGTGGCAGGATGACTGATCAGATTCTGTCACACACTGTACACTGCTCTCAACTCTGAACACACAACGCCAAGCAGAGGCACTGGTCTCCAAATCAGTCACTGCCAATATTCCCCCTTCCCCCAAATCATCACCCAAAATGGAAGACATTCTCCTATATACTTAAAACATGTCATACGAACTAGATGTGAATGATAGAGCACAAACCTGGAATTTCCTCTGAAACTAACTCCAACATAAAAATTTTCAAAGAAACAATTACCACAGGAAATAGTTCTTTTTTCAAAAATAAGTACTTCCTCACAGTGCCAGCATTTAAATGCAATAAAACAGAAAAAATGCTTCAAAATAAAAGCATACAGCTGTCACTGTATTTCTAACAAGTAAAATGAACCTTCCTTAGTTTGTATAAGAAGCAGTATCAGGCCTTACACACCCCTTTAGTACTTACGAGTAAAATGATTAGAAGCAGATGGATGGACATTACTTCCACTGTCAGCACTTTCACTGCTAGAAACATCCTCATCTGATTCCCACATACATGAACAGGGGGAGGTTCCACCAACTTCTTCAAACTTCCTCTTTAAAATTCCACTCATTGCTGCAGTGCTGTCAACATGCACCTGTAACTGGAACAGAGGCAATAAAGCACTGAAACACCCACCTACTGTGCACATCTCCCAGTTCATTTATCAGGAAAGAATTCACATATCAATCAGATACTACTACCTGCAGGAAATGGCTCCCTAGCCAAGAGTTTTAAAAAACTTTTCCAAGAAGGAATCAAAAAGCCCCACAACTTATCATCAGTATTTTTATCATCTCACTGACTATAAGACAGAAGGTAAATGCTACCTGTATTCTACCAGTGCAGAAAAAATTCTATAGCCAATCTCATATGTAAATATATATATTCAGTGATGCAGCAAATTTAGGTGAAGCATAATACTCCATTGTAATTCATCAAAAATGGACCTTTATACAACACTTAGAAACTTACTTGGCACCAAGAAACATTACATGACAAAAATTGTTCTGAAATAAATACAGTTCAGAAAAAAACTCATTCTCTCTTTTGATTTATTTTAAAGGTCTGATTTATGTAATTCTCAGTACTAATAAATGCCCTGAATTTCAATTAGATTTGAGAGCTGTGTGAGATACTTTACATCTTTCCAGGCCAGGCCCTGTGTACACAGTTCTGGCTCATTCTGTCATTTAAATTTACTCAGAAGTTTCTTGCCTAGCATTTTTGAAATTCAGATATGAGTACTGGCACACAAGTAGACTATTTCCATTCACACAAGCATCAAAGGACTGGATCTATCCTTAAGGACTTGACTTCCTAATCACATTGCCCAGCGAAGCCAGACTAATGTTGAATATTCCTTATTGTTTCCCTTTCATATATAACACCTCATCTTCGTATCACCATTTATGGAATACCAAGCAGAAAAGGATCAAAATATTTTTAAAGTAATTTTTATATAATTTAAATACATCTGATAGGTTGAAACTATTTTTCTCTATCTTTAATTAAAAAATAGTTTACTATCACCCTCATTACGGATTACATCCTACTGAAGACTGAAAATTAATTCTAAGATCTTAACTTAAAAGTTGCAGATAATATCTACTCTCTGACTATGCTAATCAGTGAACTGCTGCTGTAGATAGCTGGGGAAAAAAGGCTGCTGTTTGATGCTTTTAAGCTTATAATATAAGAAATTCCCATCTGATGCCACTTGCCTTCAGCTTGTTAAGCTGCCAATTCAATTCATTTTATAACATAGTTATTTCTTCCAGTAAGCTTCCCTTTACCTTTATGGATGTGTCTAATCTAGAGAAAAAATTTCAGTATAGATGTGGAATCCTGACATAATGCTAAGAACAGATGCTGCATAAGATGATGTTCAGCACCAAACTTGTTGGCATGCAGAGCACACAAAAAATTAAATAACAAATATATTAGGGTTTCATACAGTCAGTCACACAGACAGCTTTAAATACATATGCTCACCATGATGTTCTCAGCTTGTTTTACTATTTATGAAAAAAATGTTTTTCTGAAAGGGATTTCTTCAGGCTAAATGTATGACTCAAACAGAACTTGCTTAGATCTCAACCTTTGCCCTTTTGTCCAAAAATGAATTACTATAAACTGCAAAGAAAGCACTGTATTTTTATTCAGAGGACATGGAAAGGAGAATTTATCACTTTGTAATAACCTTTGCAAAAATGTAAGAATACATTTTTATGAGCCAACCTCTAATAAAAACACATTTCCAAAAAAATAAAAGAGATAAAAGAACTAAACACACACCCTGAAACCCCACAATTTAAAAGAACCACCCCCCAAGCACAGGTTCAGAAACAACTCCTCTGAATTGTCCCCCATATCCTCACTATATCTCTTGCCAACCACCTTTTCCATTGTCTCCTGCAGTGCTTACAGCACTGAAATTGTGAAATCACCATTATTTCCATGGCAACAGCCTGCAATATCAAATCCACAGGATTATAGCTTGACTGTAGAAGAGGGTAAAGAAGCAGCTGGAGTGTGAGAAAGAAAATGCTTACACTCAAACATCTCAGTGAAGAGAGTGAGAAATGAGCTGACAAAGAGTTTATCGTACAAGTGAGACCTAAGTCAAACCCATGTGTGCGCCCATTGAAATTGTGGCTACAGCAGTCGTGAAATTCCAGGTCCAAAGAACAAAAGTCATAACTGCACTGCAAGGCAAACCTCATACCTGTGATCATCATTACTGCACAGCCAGTCAGAGAGCAAGAACTTGTTTTGTACCCTGAGATGACTTCCAGACAAAAGCCCTTTGGTCAGACACTGTCTCCCACCAGCAAACGCACACAGCGACCGGATCGCTAAGTGGTGTTTCCACATCAGTAAAGTCACTGTACACAGTGAGAGTGTCAACAGCCACAACTGCTCCCAGCAAGCAGCAGAAACGAATATTTTTTACACCAAAGGGTTTTAGATTTGCCTGTTTTTAGCATAGCCTACATTTGTAACAAGTGCCACAACCTGGGAGCAGCAAAGCCATTTCATTAAGATAATCTGTATAATGAACCGTAACAAATGGGTGTCAGGATCCTTGGAAATGACATAGGTTAGCTCTACACACAGCTAGCTGATCAAGATAAGCCAGGATGTCCAGGGATAATGCAGAACCTGAGTATCACCACAACACAAAGAAGGCATAGCTATCCATTACATACATTGAGTGTGACTGTTGCTTGATTTTTGTTCTGAATCTCTTCCAGGAGATGGTTGTTTGACAAAGCAGTTGTGATCAAATTTAGGTGTTGCCACTTTCCCGAGACCTGTTGATTCTAACCTCTCTGTTATCAAGTCTCCCCAGGAATATGTTACATGGCAGAAAGGAGACACTTCCATTACTCAAGAGCTTGGCTATCACAGAGATAGATTAGAGAGTATCTAAAGCTGTTTGTACACACTATGTACCAGCAGGAGATCCCTTTAGAATAACATCTGTATAAACAGATGCTACTCCATAAGCCAATATTCTTCAGAAAGAGGCACATCTGCACAGTAGTGCACAAGGCATGTTCTCTCTGATAGCCTTGTTTTCACAGGCATCCTGCAGTACCTGAGGGAGATCCACATCTCCAGGAACTAGGCCGTAATAAGCATGGGACACACAACCCAGTGCTGTTTTGATGCCTGACAGACCACCTAAAAACCAGAGACTAGACAGGAATAAGGGAAGAAAGGCAGGTATTTATTTGAAGGGCCTTCAAGGTACACCCTGGGCAGGCCAAAGGCAACACCCAAGATGGACCCTGGGTCACGAGTTCTTCACAATTTCGTAAATTTGGTCCATGTGCATATCAGGGTTAATTCTCCAATTAAAGCTTCAGTTAATGACATAATTTCCCCAAGCTTGCACCCTTCTAAGATGCTGGTTTACACATTTTTAGGCCTAGGACAGTCTGGGTGTCCTTGGACAGCAAGCTTGGAGAGGTTTTGTTATGTCTAGCTGGCATGAGAGAAAAGAAATTAGCAGGCTACAAGAAACTTCAGAGTTACACGCTAAGCAATATGGGATTTGAAAAATATGAAAATTAAAACCTAAGGTATCAGTTTATGAAAGTATTATTTTTCCCTTTGCTCATTGTGTGATATATCCCAGTGGAAGACACGGATATATGCCAGAGACCAGCAGGAATAAGCAACAGTCAAACTTTTAACAGCAGTGAGGCCACAAATTTAGTGATATGACTAAAGGCTCCCTAAGTGCACAATCAGGGAACCAGGACAAGGAACTCAACTGAATTGTTCTTTGTCCTGCACCATAACTACAATTGAATAGGTAAATTCAGATTTTGGGGAATCAAACTGAAGCAATTGCAGTCACAAAGAAATCCAAATCCAATCACACTTGAACAGAAAACCCTAGAGGCAGATCTAATGGGACAAAGCACCAAAGACTTACACAAGTCAAATTATCAATACATGAATGGAAAGCAAAACTATAAAGAAACCCCATATCTGATAGGAGGAATCATAAGGGTAATGTAACCATGCAGTGATACAAGTTTGCTAACACAAGTCACTCAGATAGGAGAGACTAACTCAAGTCACTCAGACTACCATTATATAGGATGGGAATACTCTTAAATACACAGAAGTACTTCAGCAATACATATATTCTGAAAAGAAGTGAGCAAATGTATATAGGTATAGAAGGCAGTACACAGAAGTCCATGTCTGACTATAGGAACCAAACAACAGCACATGACTAAGAAAAACAAATGCAGGATGCTCAATCAATATTCTTGGGCTTCCACTAAGACACCCATGAGGTTCAGCCTTCAGAAAAACAACCACCAGCTACAGGTAAAGAGATCTGCTATATCAAACTTATCCATGTGGTTAAAAAGGGCAAAAGTTGGCTTGAAAGTTTCAATTAGAAACAGACCTTTCCAGAAGATTACTAAATGGCTGTCTAGTAGCTACAGTCGGTTTAGAGCAGCATCCTTCCGATTCACACAAATGAGTAACAAGCAGACACTAGAATCTTTCCTGTTTGTAGATACATCCCTCACAACAAAAAAATCCTTGCACAGCGACCTGATACATCATCCTCTGCCATCCTTCTCACCATGCTTGTGTGGCATTAGTCCACAGCAAGGCAAAACAGAGTTGAAATAGAGGGAACAGTATTAAAGTAAGGAAAATAAGCTAACACATTGCTACTAGCTCCAGGTCAAACACCAATTGCCTAACACAGTTAAGGGTTCTTCAAGAAAATGACAGCTTGACACAGCAGAAGCATATGATGGATATGGGCTGTGAGAAGGATGTATCTTTCTTAAAAACTGCCCATCCATTTTTTTCCTCTTTCACTTCCTAGTTTTCCTCCACCCTGATGAAACTACTCCTGCAATGAGATCATTTAGCCAATTCTCTAGCTGCAGGTATGCTGACTGGCGAAGCAAGTCCTCAAAGCTCCATGGCAACAGGCTTTGCCTTCCTAGGATGCCAGATAACTGGCAGGCACCCGATATTTAAAAATTTCAGAGGCAATATGCTATTACTAGAAGATAAAAATCCCATGTAAATGTGGGAGATATATTTCACACTCTCACAGTACTATCTGGAACCTACAAAGTAAAATAATGTAAAAGCCTGTCTGGTTTGACTTTCTCTTGTAGCTAAAAAGGCTGGAAATTTTAGAGAATCTTGGTAACAATCTCATTGCAGCAGAGCTTTAGATATCTTCTTTAGATAACAGGTATCTCCAGATCCCAGGGAAAGGCCTAAAAAGAGTGACGTTGGAATTAATGAGTGAATAGACAGGTCACAGGGCATTCATTACCTGTGCTCCCAAGAGAAAATTTTTCTTACAATACTGTGGTATACACTACCAAACTTGTTCTACAAAACCTAACTTAAGTTGCCATATCCTCAATGTCTCACTGACACCCATGGACAGTTTTATCTACAGGGCATGACATTCTGTGCTACAGAATATCCCCTTGGCCAGTCTGGCTCAGCTTCCCTGGCCATGCTCCCCCCAGCTCCTTGTGCAGCTCCTCAGAGGCAGAGGATAAGACACTGAAAAATCCTTGACTTAGAGCAAGCACCACTTAGCAACAACCAAATCATCAGCGTGTTGTCAATATGATTTTCATACTGAATCTGAAAAACACAGCACAGACCCACCTACTAAGAAGAAAACGAGCTCTGTCCCATGCAAACCCAGTACAAGTCACAAAGACAACTCCAACAAAATATTCTTCCTAGGCAAAATTTTCAAATAAATATTTTGCAAAATTCATTGCTATAATATGCAGCTCATACAACATCATCTGGGACACTGAACAAGTGTGGAGCATACCTGTGAAGACATGAACATCAAGCATGTACCATATGCAGTAAACATTAAAAAAAAAGATATGGAATAAAAAAATAGAACCCTATTCAAATTATATATCCTCATGATTTAGAGAAAAGCCTCATTATAGAAATCAGTTATTGACTAAAGCTCCAGAAAAATCAAGAAGAAAAAAAGCTCAAGAACACATTAGCATTTGGAGTGGAGGGGGCTGGGGTACAACATATAAGAAACCAAACTACTTATTTCTTTGGTTCATTTATGAAACCTTATTTTGTACTAATTTCCTCTTGAGACCTTATCACATTTCATGAAAAATCTACCTGAATAAAAATTCTTATCTGAACATAAAACTACAAATAAACATAAAAGGCATTAAAAAAATAACTGTCCTATGTGTTACACTGCATTTTCCTTATCTCAAATGTATCAACTGAAAGTACAGAAAAATTTGAAGTCTGTAGCAGCAATACAGATCCACTTTTGAAATAAAACACTTCTATGCAAATGACTGCAAACTGAACTGGAGGATGCAGAAAACAGATGTTACACATAAAACATTACTGCAAAGTACTCATCACAAACAACTCCCACCCACTGGCCAGTCAGCATGTACTATAACATGCTAGGGAGACTTGGCAAATAATTTCACAGTCAAATCATGAATATTGATGCTCACAAGCCGAGATGTTTGGGTTATTTGTTGTGATTAATGCTCTTTTTGAATTTAAGTCTTTTTCTTAGCTTGCAAACAAAGCTTCATTTTTTTTTAAAGACGTTTTTCTTACCTGCTAAATAAACATAAGCAGCAGAGATGGTTGTGAACTAATCAAGGGCTTGCTTGGCTCCATATAATGCACTGAATTATTCTGCTCTTTGGTAACTGACAGTTTTAAATTTGGGAGGGGAGGGGTAGTCAAACCCAAAAGCACCTACAGTGACATCACCACTCACACAAAGAATATTACTTGCTTGTGAAAATGACTATTCACGTAAAGAACTGCATTAATGCAGACAAAAAACCATTTGCATGAATGCTTGCAAACAGTGAACAACAGAGGTACACGAAAATGAATCAAACAGCTGTTCAGAATTCAAATTAATGTTTGCAATACATCTTTTGCTGTATTTGGCAGCTCTAATCATAAGCACCAGTTGCCAGAGGTAGGCTCTGGTAGTTTCAGTACTACAATCTGTAAAATTTAAAAACACATAGCAAGCTAATTCTACTTAACACACTACACTGTATAGGCACAGGGAATACCATTAGTATAATCTTAATAATATATTTTTGCTTATAGCAGTGGTCAACTTACACAAATGTAAAATAGGAAAAGTCTTTCTCTCCTTGTTTGCTTCAGCCTAGCTAAATCCACAGTACCAAGTAAAACCTGCAGGATAAGACTGCGCAATTCAACCTGGGCAATCTGTTCTGGCATTGCAAGCCAAATCCTGCCAAGTCTGCTCTTTGCAGGGTTTCCATACCATCACTTTACAGTACTCCTGATTTCACACTTGAGTACTAATCCACTAATCTTCTAGACTGCCTACACGTTGTTGTACACTCCAACACATGCCACCTAGCTCCACTGGCAATGCATTTAAAATGCAGAAATGATGCTGGCATATGCTCACCGCTCGCATCTACAAGCAGTACAGATGCTGAGAGATCTGGCTCCTTCAGTCTTCCAAAAGCATCTCACATGGTCCTACACGAACCATGTAAATACCCCCCTCTCCATCACCCAGCCTGCATCCAGCAGCAGTGAAATGGCCTTCTCATTCTTAGCTACATCACCTGGTGTCAACAGATGAATGAAATGCTTGTATCAGCCAACGGAAGAAAATTCTATGCTAGTTTTCTTAAATTTTTCTCTCAGCATGCTCTGCAGAGAACAAAGTAAGATGAGTAAGAGGCAGTATTAATTCAACCAGGAAGCCAGGACCTTAGCATTCATGTCTCCAGCAATGAAGGTGCAAGCTGGTAGAAAGGGATTCAGAGGCATTCAGCACGAGGGCTTTCCTGTCAAGATGAGATTTGTCCACAAAAGCTGTTTAGTTTGAGTTTGTGTTTCATTTGTAACAATTTTCTAAGCTTGCTACAGTGAGTCCTACAGGAAAACAGGAGATTCGGGAGAAAGACATCCTGAAGCTGGGGCACAAACCCAGGTTCATATTGCCTAAGGCTCCATATAAGTCATCTAGGACACTTAGCAGCACCTGCCAAAGTCCTTTCCAAAGTGTTCAGGTAACACCACTGAAGACCTCATATTGGTCTGGCCATGAGAGGTCACAACTTTTTCTAAAATTGAAATGTGAAAACAGAAAAACACTGCTACTGACAGTAGCCAGCTCTATGGAATTCTACAGATACACAGACTTTTAGAGCAGAGTGAGCATGCAGGTGATGGGAAGAACCAGTCTGTCCATTATCTGGAAGAAAGCATACTAACAACACATCTTTATTGCACCTCTTTGCAAAAGGACATACAACATCTGGCTTGCTTAGCACCTTCCCAGCAACTGGAATGAGGTTCTGAGACAGGCAGCAGTGTATTTCGCACAGCAGCTTTGCATTACGCTGCTTCCAGCTGCAAGAATGGCAGTAGGGTCCAGCTCCATAATGAAGGTTGGAATGCTCTCAACTTCCTGAGTGCTGGAAATAAGCGGCCTTTGATATAATTTTTGCCCAGATTAGACCATGTAATAACACTAATTGGCTCACTGCAACACCTTCATACTATTTCAGTGCTGATTTTCCACACTGTTCTCTCATGAACATCGATCTTGCGTCCTGCCTGCGCAGGAACTGCACATGGCAGGGAATCTTGGGTATGTCCTGCCGAGGTACAGCACTGCCACCGCTGGTACGTGCCAAAGGGGCCTTGCCACCACTGCAGCCCCATGCAGGCCATGCAGCTGCCTGTTACACGCTGCAGTAACACAGCCTGGATGCTGCTTCACCACTGCCATCAAAGCCCCAGTGCAGGCCATGCAGCTGCCTGTTACACGCTGCAGTAACACAGCCTGGATGCTGCTTCACCACTGCCATCAAAGCCACCAGAGAGAGAGCGTGGATTCAACAGCTCTTCTCTTTTGCCCTGTGTTCTCTGCACCTTGACACGGGGTATAGCCATTCTCTACTCTGAAATATGTAGTGTTTAATAGTGTCAAAAAAACAACCAAACAAACAAAATAAAACTCACAAAACAAACCAAACTCACAAAAACACTCAATATGCCCAAATTCAGAACATCTGAACTCCAAGAGCAGTAGTATGAACTTGTAACACAAAACCACAGGAGCATATTTGCAAAACTTACTCTGAACTGGGTTTTCCTTTTTTTTTTTTTTCTAAAAAGACAGGAACAAACTCTTCCAGTTTCACTGTTTACGTATTGAGGGATGTGTGCACACATCCAAGTGGTTTCATACCTTGTTCTGACCATAATTTTTGACAATAATAGTACTAGTTCTATGTCACACGATAAAATAAAGGACCTACTTTAGGAGATTACAGTTTAGAAACAAGACAAGTGGGTATTTTGGAGGTTTTTTGGAGAGTGGCAAACATGGTAAGATTGCCTCCACCTATGTGGTCTGATACTAACTGTACAGCATAGAATTCTCTTCACACATGAACAAGCAATGCTGAAAATTGCTGGAAAAATCTAGCCTGGCAGAAACCTCAGCTCATCTGTTTGCAACTTGCTATAAAAAAAAAGCCAAACCAAACCAGAAAAAAAAAGTTGCAGTACTTCCTTCATGTTATCATCACTATCTTTCACAACCTAGACATCACAGGCAATATGCAACAAACTTGCTCATTACTATTTTTACCAGATGAGAACTTCTGCTTCTATATCCAAAACCCAAAGGATTCATGTAAAATTGGCACAACTTGGCTAACACTGTAAAATGCAAAGATGTACTTCTAGCAACATATCACACCTTTACTTCCTCAAATAAAGTTTAGATTACCTATTATCTCCATAGAATCTTAAATCACATACACTGGAAAAGGAGGTTTAAAATTAAAGCAACTCACGTTTGTTCACCTCAGTTGAAAACAAATTATTCTCAAGAAGACTCATAGAAAAGTTTCTATAATCCATTTCATTATCTGCTTTCTTAATATGTTAATAGTCTCATACAGAATAAAAGCTAGCAGATCCTTTCCTCTCACTCATTGTGCTGGGTTAAGAACTGTCTGGATGGACAGGCCCAGAAAGTTTTGCTGCATCCACTTGGTGTCCAGTCATGAGTGGTGTCTCTCAGGGATCAGTGCTGGGCCCAGTCCTGTTTAAGAGCTTTATTGATGCTCTTGATGAGGGGATTGAGTCTACCATTAGCAAATTTCCAAAGTTAGGTCAGAGTGTCAATCTGCTGGAGGGCAGGAGGGCCCTGCAGAGGGACCTGGGCAGGCTGGATGGATGGGCCAGACCAGTGGCATGAGGTTCAACATGACCAAGTGCTGGCTCCTACATTTGGGTTACCACAGCCCCAGGCAGTGCCACAGGCTGGGGGCAGAGTGGCTGGGAAGTGGCCCCGTGGGAGGAAAGGACCTGGGGGTGCAGGATGGCAGCAGCTGAGCGACCTGGGGGTGTTTATTCTGGAGAAGAGGAGGCTCAGGGGGGACCTTGTCACTGCCTGCAACTCCCTGGAAGGAGGGTGCAGCCAGGTGAGGGTCGGTCTCTTCTCCCAGGCAACAGCAACAGGACACAAGGTCCAGTCTTTACCTGTGCCGTGGGAGGTTTAGGTTGGAATAAGGAAGAATTTCTTCACAGAAAAGGTGATTAGATATTGGAAAGGATGGCCCAGGGGGTGTTTAAGCAAAGACTGGACTTGACACTTGGTGTCATGGTCTAGTTAAAATGGTGGTGTTTGGTCATAGGTTGGACTCAATGATCCCAGAAGTCTTTTCCAACCTAATTGATTCTGTGATTCTGTGATTTCAAGTAATCAAAAGCAAGTATTCAACTTTCACTTTAATTGACCTTTGGTACTCGTGTTGTCAGTTAAAAAT
Source organism: Daphoenositta chrysoptera (assembly GCA_013397915.1). Lineage (NCBI taxonomy): Eukaryota > Metazoa > Chordata > Aves > Passeriformes > Daphoenositta > Daphoenositta chrysoptera. Next base: position 1,136,003 of record VZRO01003886.1, on the reverse strand, counting down.
GGATTTTAGTATTAATTTGCAGAGGATTAATTATTTGTATGTGTAACAATACCTTGTAATATTCTAATACTATCTTTAAGACACTTCATAACAGAAAAAACTCCCTGTTCAATGATGAAAAGTGAATCAGTATACTGACTAACATATGCTACCATAAATCATATATATACCAACAAAATAAAAGAATAAGAGGGGTATATTTAGTCCACTAAGAAAATGTCATTTGTTCTGTTTTCTAGGCACAAGCAGGAAGTCATCCAATGGGAAGAAGGAGAAACAGAAAAAACTGCAGTGGTATTTTTCATTTATATTGAATACCAGCTAACAACAAAACAAGTTATGATATGTGGAAGGCATAAATAATAAAGAATTGGATTTTAAAAAAGCAGTATGATAGAATATCCCAGGTTGGAAGGGACCCACAAGGATCACTAAGTCCAGCTACTGCAAATAGTGGTTACGCATTCTTAACTGAAAATAATTAATTCTTTAAAAGATGAAATTTCTTAGCAATGCTAAGTAATTTAATGCTACTTCTTGCTTATAACAAGTTTTTTAATAATCTAGGTTTTGGCTTTTGTTTAAGGTAATTTAATATTTTACTTAAAATGGTTTGTATGATATTTCAGTCCCCTGCACATACAACTGATAAGGAAGCATTCACTAATGCAATAAATAAAAGAAAAAAAATTCTTTCATTTACAGGTTGTTAACTTACACAGGCAGTGCTTAAGCACACTTTTTCTATCATAGACTTCCCTGGGAATAAGCCTGTATCTTCAAATATTATACAACACATACCTGCACGACCATTATGAATTTTTTTAACCAACCTTCTACCTGCTTTCCAGCTCTTCATCTGGTCTACCTCCCACTCACATGCCCCCTTCTCAGCAGGGTCTCCAACCAAGGCTAATGAGCTTCTCTCATTTCCACCGAGCTGGTGAATGCTGGCAGCAGCTGACAGTGAATACTGGACAGAAAATGCAAATCTGTAGTTCATGCAGAATACCTGAATCATTAGTGAACTTTAAAACTAGTGACAGCACAGTAGTTTTATTCAGTATCTTTCATGCTGTCATTATTAAGCCGTAGATATTTTTAGCCACCAAAAGCCAAATCCATCTGCAGCAGCAGCGTTTCCAAGGAGACAGAATAATTTAAACACATGTGGGACTACATCTCTGTTTTCATCAACTCCTCTCTGTTACTGGAGCACTTCTGAGTCAGATTTCTCATTTGATGGGGGGAAAGTGATTTGAATACATAGATTTGAGACTGTAATTTAACAGGTGAGCTTATGCTTTCAGATACATATCCATTACCTACAAATAACAAATGTTAGGATGCAACTCAACTATTTTTCAGTCAGTGTTATTTACCAGTGTTTACATTCCAGTATAACAAAAAAACCAAATAAAAAAAAGATACAGCTTATCAGTCTTTCAGAATAATTTTGTGAATCACTGACATTTGCTGTAAATTACTTTTTTTTTTTTAATGTTTTTTTAACGAACATACCAGGCTCCATTTTCTGAAGAAAACAGCTAGAAGGAAAGGACACCACTCCAGATGGTAATGTTCGTAAATAAATGGACAGCAGACAAAGCTTCTTCCAGTCTTTTTAGTACTCATAAGAGTTCTATTGACTTGTTCCAGTTTTTCTTTATTACACAAATTTTTAATAATTTTAGGTCTGCTCCAAGGGAATTCACTCAGTAAATATAAGAAAAATGGATTCATGCATTTACTGATTTTAATCTCCGAAATCTATTAAAACTAAATTCTACCATTTTAGCTTTACATATATATTTTATTAGTATTTATACACTGAAATCAATGATAATCCCAATTTATTTACATAAATTAATATTTTTGCTGCAAACCAGCAAAACAGGATCCTGTAAAACAATTATTTCCTACATGTAAAATGTAGAGGTAAGTCAACAGAGAGCTGACTAATTGAAAACCTTGCCCCAGTAAGGACAATATCAAAATATCCTATTGTTTTAGTGGGACCAGGATTTATGCCTGTTGTCCTATATTCTCATATAATGTGACTTGATAAACAAATCTGCTTTCTGTACCAAGCAATTTATTTGCTGCTTGCCATCTCCAGACTGTGTGAACTAACAGCTGCTGCTAACACAAACTCTGCAGAAGCAAGCTATTTCAACAATTTATAAAAAACTCATATATAAATGCTGTAGGTACTACAAGATTTATCACATACACATAATTATATGCATCTTTTTTTCCTTTATGACAAAGATAATTTTATAACTGAGTTATCAACCACATTCATTCCAAACCTAAAAATAATGCAAAAAATCTACAAAATCCCTTTCAGCAGTTCTGAGGAGCCATTCTTACTGTTTGTTCACCACTAAATAAGACAGTTACAGAAGCAGTTCATTTTCCAATCCAAACTCAAAGAAAGCATTTTTAAATCTTCCAGCACTCTCTTCCTGTTGGTAGCATACACTGTATTTTCAACAGTGAGTATTTCCATCACACAAAATGACCTCTCTTCCTACAGCTTACTGAGCAACTCCAGCATCAATGAGATGCAATGCATATCCTGTCACATGAGAAAGCTGCCAGCATCAGGCATGCCTATGATTTCACTCTTTATGGATCTCACATCCGCTGAAACCTCCGAGGCAGGAGAAATAATAATGTGAAAAGCTGCTTCAGAGTCATCTCTGAGGAACAAGCAAGATGCTTGCACATGCATTTTTATATCCCAGAAATGTTGTGGCAAGGATCAAGAATAGCTATTCAGAACAGGAATTTTTTTCACCCTTACCTGCAAATCGGGTTTCTGTGTTTCAGCTCTGTCAGTGCAGAATGAAAGGTTTACTCCCCCTTTTTCCATCCATCAGACAGCAGCCATCCAATAACTGAAGTCATCCTGGCATCCTCTGGAACATGCTCTCTCCCTTATTTCCCACTCCCCACCCCCATCTGCATGCTAGCAAAATGGGAAAACAGCAAGAAGAAAACAGAACAAAAAAGCACATCTAAAAACCAGCTTTAATAAGCTACTTAGTAGTCAGTGAGGACACTCTGTACTAAAAGGTAATGACAAATTTTAAAGACAAGAAAAAAAAGTCTATTAATAAACCTTCAGCTCCACTACTGAATAGGAATTCTCCCTTTCAGCTCCTTTTTGTAAGGAAAAAACAAGCAAACAGCTGTAGGAACACAGCTACTGCCTGTATACATTCTTTGAGACTGACTCAGCTATCCCAATCTTCAGTAAAGAGTGCTGCTGTGTATTTAGGAAAGCTTGTGATTATCAAAATAACAGTGGTGCTTTTATACAAACAAGGATCTGACATCTCAATGCAAATTAGAATTCAGAGATAGATGCCAGGAATTTCCTACAAAATACGTTTTCGTTCCGTTTGAGGCAGTATTTATAAAATACCTCAAAAAGAATAATTAGTAGATACTTTTTCTTGAATGCTAGCTATTTAAAACTCTACCTGTATAACTGCAGCACATGCAATTATTTTACTGTACTTATAATATAGTAGCCAACATTCAGGGTGCTGCATGAACTTTACACAAAAATTTCCACCTAAATAAGAATTCAAATGCAAAGAATGAGTAGAGGATCAATTTTCAATTCATATGCCTGAAATATACTCCTAGCCTCTTTGTAGCTTCTTAAATCTAGTTTGAAAAAAATTATTTCCAAGATCAGAGAGTTTTTATTTTCTATCTATCTATATAAATCAGGTATCAGCTCAGTTGAAAACAACAGCATCACTTTTAGTTTATGACAGTTTAATTACATTTAAAATCAAAATCAAACATGAGTCTTCTTAGCTAAGATATCATTTACTGCCATATCAAAGCATTTCTACTCCAGGATTTCCCCTTTAAAGAAAAACATTAAGCAGCAGAAGCTGACAAATACCTTTGTGTTTACAAATTTTAATCTTCAGCTATAGCTTTCCAATAAAATTAACTGTGAATTCCTTTAAATAAGAGCATCTGTTCTCTTCAATGAATTATTGATCTTTAACCACAGCAAGACTATAGCAATTAGCATACTTTCACTACAAAGTAATAGCTGATTTAGCTTCTGAAAAAATTAGCTGTCAGTCTTATCACAATGAACTGCCAGCAGATCCTGTGCATAACATTCAGATTCTGTCTTTACAAGTAAAGTAGGTGTCTTTTTAACCAAATTACCTCAGTTTAACATAAAACCTCTTCTTAGATGCCTAGAAAAATGGAAATCCCTTCCTGCAAGCATTAAAAAACTATTAGGCTTCAAATCCAAAAAATCAATACTATTTTTTAGTGGGAAAGAACTGTAGGAAACACTGAGAAAAAACTAAACAGACTTTTTGCCCTGATAAGCAATTGGCTGGAAAACTTCAAATTTATTTTCTTTTTGATCTGCAGAAAGAAATTTGGTGTTGAGCACCAACACTTCACCTTTCAACCAGCCTGACTACTGAGAGAAATGAACAGACATACAGAACTGTAGTGTCACATCTAGACTTAATAAACATTTTTTAAATACAGATGCAAGGTACAGCACTGTTCCATCCCCAAAACACCATCAGAACAGCTAGTCAGAGAAATAGGAAGTACAAACAAGTAAATCAGAATGCCTTGCAAAATCTACTATGAAAATAGGAGATTATTACCAACAAAAACCCGAATAGCTCTACAGCAATCACAGAATGAAGCAACTCGAATACAGACAGTGTTTCTAAAGTCAAACACAAATAGCATTGCTACAAAAACTGATTACCATTAAGTAGGCTGGTGCTTCCCCCACACTCCACATGGGCTGCACACACAAACCTCCCCAGTGGGGTCTGTGCAATCTCCAGAACCTAACCTTCCCAGTTTCCTCTGATTTCTGTGTAACATCAGACAGCCCTTGTGAAACTTGCCCCAGTTTGCACACCAAGAATTGAGTCAAGTTGTCTACATGATATATGCATTTTAAATATCTGAAATTCACTTCTGCCAGTAGCACAGGGTGCTGAGGACATTCTCCTGTGCAGCTGGGGGCATTTGGCTGCCTGGGCACAGGGCCAACCTGCGACAGCACAGCCGGTGGCCCTGAGAGAGGAGGCAGCAGCAGCCCGTGCCCGCCCTTTGCCAGGACGCTTCCCCCACGTTCAGCCTCTTGCCCTCGGCCCTGCCGGAGCCGCGCTCCCGCCGCTGCAGCCCTGCTGGGACCCGGGCAGGCTGTGCTGACCCCGAGGGCTGAGCACCCCGGCCGCCTGCCCCGGCGGATCCCGGGCGGCCCCTCCGCAGGCTCCCTCCCGCCTGGCAGCCAGCCCCAGGCCCGAGCCGCCTCGGTTTCTGTCTCACCTGCTCCTTCCAAGCCACCTGCTGCACTGGCTGCTCCCTGGCAGAGCACCTGGACATGACTGGCCCTTTCCAGAGCCAGCACCTGCTAAATCTTCGCGATGCTTTCCAGCTCCAAAGTGCCGTTATTGGACTAATTAACCACATATACACGGACATGGAGAAAGGGAAACTGAATCCAGGTTTGTACCCGGTCCCTGCTGTGAGGAATTTTTAATTACTCAAGGAACTCAAGGAATTACTCTTTGTACTTGTATTTGTTTGCCTATTTCTCCTTCTTTTTTAACTTAGCTATACTTGATACTCCATCCAACACACATTTATCTTTTTTCTCTACAGCTATTACACTGGAAAACAGGAAAACTTCACCAGAAAGCAGATTCCTGCCACAACTTCCTTCGCTTTTCCTTTCCCACAGATTATGTCTGTTGCTACCAAAATATTTACTTCTGTTTTCTCTGACTCTACAAAGAATGAAGTTTCTTTTGGTAATACCTGTATGGAATAGTTGGACAGGATTGCCTCCTTCCTGAATAAACCTTCAGGTTATGGTACTGGATAGCACCTTCTGCACCATCTTAGTTTCGCCTGAAATGCAAATCTTTCCAAGTGGGAGAGAAGGTAAACAATGGCTGAGGGCAAAATGGTGATGTAGATGTACATATCTCAAAGAACTCTGATTACTGGTGACTAACATCTCTTGATCTCCACTAGATACACCACACGGGCACTCACACAGCCCCTGGACCCCAGCAGCTATCCTCAGGCTGTGTAACTTTATGATAGCTTATCACACAGTCGTTCACTAAAAACCAATTACTGCAGATCTCCTCTGTCAAGTGCGAGAGCAGCTCTAACATACTCCATGGAGGCACGGGTGGAGCTTGATGTTTAGAGAACCATACAGGCAGACTTTTGAGACAGTCACCAGTCTGTTCACCAAGCTACTGACTGCAGGCTCAGGCATTTGCCTACGACAAGCAGTGGCTACTGGGTGGCTCAGAAGCAGAAGAGCTATCACCTGACCTGTTAATGTTGGAAGAGCTCAGGTCTCCCACAGCAAAATCACTCTTCTGATAGATTCTTCCTTGGATGGCGAGATAAGTTTCTCACACAGGTCTAGAAATAAGACCTTACAGATTGAGCTCTGGGTGGGAGGCCAGAGAGAGGAGGCCGTGAACTGCCAACTCTGGATGAGAAAGGGCAGGAAGACTGGTGATGCTAGCCAGGTTCATGGACACTGAGAGACACAGCAGGAACTTATTTACAACCAAGGAGAGGAAATCAGGGGGCACCAGTGAGGTGGATGGACACAGAGAGGGTGGCAGGAGCTGAAGACTCAGGAGGAGAAGCGAGACTTTCCCAAGTGGGACTGTGAAAGCACAAAGCCCAGGGGTTCCTTTGCTGGGGGTCCCTCCTCAGAGGCACCAGCTCAAGCTGTTTCTGTGCTACTGTGCCAGGAATAAATGGCTTTTTGGACGTGCAAGGCTCTGCTGTGGGCAGCCCAGGGTGGAACCAGCGAGGAAACCTGGCCAGGCCGTGTGACGGGGCAGTGCCGGGGGTCCCGCGGGACCCACCGGGCACCTGGAGCCTCCTGCCAGGAAGGGGCTGCAGTCCCAGCTGCGGAAGGGTGGCCCTGGGAGCGCAGCTGCCGGAGCCTCGGGAACGGGCAGACTGGGAAGGTCCATCAACGGGGCAAGCGGGGAACGACTACACTGCTGATCGAGCTGCTGAAAGCTGGGAACAGCTGCCTTAGATTTAGGACAAACAGTAGTGCCACACCCATTACAAACAAGTTTTTCTTTACTTCTTGATAAACAAAACCAAGGAAAACCAAACGAAAGGTTCCTTTCCTCTTAAAATATACGTGGAGAGCTTGTGTGAAATCAAGTTAAATTAAAACTCAAACCAACCAAACAAAAAAAACCCACACCACAGAAACCTCCAAGAAAATAGTGCCAGGTGAGAACAAATCTCAGGGCAAAACTGAAAAACATATTCAAGGCAGACTAATTTTAACCTCTTAGAAATGCAAGTTACATAAATTTCAAGTTTCTCAGACTCCCACCCACTTACCAACATCCACTTTATATTCCTTCAATCAGCTCAAATGTATAGTCATCTGCCTTCAGTCAAAGCAAAAGTCGTATAATAAACTACACAAAAAGAGATAAAAGGTAAGCAAAGAACTTTTGCACAAGAGTATACATGGATTTCCATTACCTCATCTGTGACTATCTTACAAAGCAGCTTTCTTTCTACCATGGAAATTATTTCCCGTTTTGCTTATTTGCATACCAACTAAGTCAGGTAAGCTCTTCCCAAAATCTGGAACTGACTTCTCATAACTAAGGAACAGTACAAAAGCCTGAAACATCAGACTTCAAAAACAAGCTTCCTTGAACCATAATCTACGCTTCATGGCTGAAAGGCAAAATTAAACAAACCTGAAAAAGTTTACTAACCCAGTTTTATTAGCAGTAAATAAAAATTATTGGTTTTCAGCCATATCTGCTCCAGTGATGGTGGCACAGTGCAGTGAGGGAAAAGAGGAGGTACCACCCCTTTTGAAAGGAACACAGACACAGACTGACAGCTAGGTCAGGGAGGAACACCACTTTTCACTGCTCTGACACAGGCGCCTTATGAGATTTTACTTAGTCACCACAGCTGAGTAGTACCTGAAAGATTAATAAGGGTTCTTTTTCTGCTTATTTTGCAGGCAAGAGTTTCTTCTTTTATTTATATTCCTCTTCCTCTACTAATGCATTGACTTGATGAAGCCTTTAAGCTTAATAAAATGTGAAAAAATATAAATGTGTGAAGCCAAATATTATGAGCTTAAGCAGCTACACCACAATTAGTTACAAACAGTAAAGGCAGAAAAACAGTAAGAACAGGGATAATATCTAAATACATTTCCTCCAAACATTTGATGCTTACTCCAACTGTGAGCATCTCTCATTTTTTCCAGAGCAAAATTAAAAATCAGCTTATATTTAGATAAATTTTGCCCTGGGTGTTATCATCCTGGTTTCAACCATATGCAGTGTCCTAATCCTCCTAATTTGGTTTTTCCTGACAAGTTTCTGCTCTCTCTACCCAGCCCAGCTTCATTCATGAGTCTACAGCTACCCTAACTTCAGCCTCACCTATTGGTCATATTCATATTCGTTCATATTGGTCACTAAAAGTAGCCCTTAGCATTTTACCTTTATTGGGGATTGTGGAGCTGCTCACAATCATTTCACACAGATTAGCAGAGAGGTCACAAGGCTACACTGGTATCTAAAAGTCATGCTTCTTCTCTATTAGATTTTGGATTTTGTGCCATATGCTAAATGTATCCATGTGCCAACCAGGGATCAAATGAGGTATAAAATGGTCAATCATGTCCTCAATTACATTATACAAACAAAACTTTTTTTTTTTAATAACAATTTCTGGTGTAAAAATTAACATTGTTTTACATTTCTACCAATGAAAGTACTACATTTTTAAATATACTTGAGCAAAATTTAATTCCAGAAGTCACTGAAGGAGCACCTCCTTTACCCCATGCATTCTTTTAAGAAAAACCATGCACTGTTGCTATTGATAGTACTCACTGTTCTTCCCCAGTGCTGCTGATGCACAGCTCACCAAAAGAGACAAGGAAAGAGCACCCAAGGAAACCATCTCCAGTTCATAAGGACATGAGACTCACCACTACTACCAGCCTTTCAATACAGCCACTTCCTTGGGGCCATTCTCATACCTGTTCTATGTACAGTTTTGTCCTAGTGTGTTTGATTTTGTTTTAGTAACATAATTGGCTCTTTAAAGAAAAATCACCATTTTACATGAAACAAACACAAGAAGTTATGCATCACATAAAGATTAAAGATCTTTAATCACAAAAGATGATGAGTACAGCATTAAGTTATTGAATGAATAGGAAGCAAATATAACGCTTGTAAGTGGCAGAGCTGTTAAAAAGGAGGAAAAAATTATATGAAAGATCAGTTGCTTTTTCAGAAATTCAGAGTGTGCCTAATTTGTCTCCTTGTAAAATGAAAGGCCGTTATTTACCGTTTTGGTCCCTCATAGCTAAGGAGGAATTCAAAATGTACATACTTTTGCTGATAAATTAAAATCTCCTCATTCCCCACGTGACAGCAAATTCAGCTGTCCCAAAGAAAGCAGCGTTCTGCAAAACTCGACCTGTGTCTTCACATACAGATCTGCAGAAGCATTCTGGAAGAGAACGGGCACTCGGCAGGGAACAGGAGTCCAGTCCCTATTTCCAAATCCATCTTGTGAACAAGAAAGCCCAGCTATCCCTACACACGAGTGCCCCAATACTGGAGTGTTATGCCCCATTTCATCCAATAGCTGCAAAGAGAAAAGGCAGGCCCTTGCTTAGCACTATCTTCTCACCATTATTTTGTAGCTTGTCCATTATGTTGTATCTCTGAAAGATGCAGGTGTCAGTTTCAACACTTTCAGGCCAAGAAAAAACAGTAACCAAGCCTCTCATTTTCTTAGGAACTGCTCTCAACTACAGTAAACAAAAACATGTCTATCATTGGTACAAGGGAAAATCCTATTACGTTAAGTGTGCACCCATAGGAAAGAGAGCAGTGTTTTGCATTTCCAGCGCACAGAGCTGACTGTACTCTAAAGCTCATAAATTCAGACATCCTACAGTGCTAGTATGTCCATTTCAGCAAGGGTGAAGCCCCAGTGAAATGCAGGATGACTGAATTTCTCTTTGCATGGTTTGCAGACACAAGCTCTACTGGCTATGTTAAAAACACAGTAAGCATTACATTAAAAGTTGTAGCTGCAGAGAGACATCAAATGGATTTCCTGACTTGCAAATGCTTTTTTAATCACCTTCAGTGCAGCAGCAGGCCTGCAAGAAAATGCTTAGCAGAATCACGAACTTTGAAGGAACCATACCAACAGAATGTCAGGGTTGGCAATGAAAAGCAGGATAGTCAAAAACAACAACCAGGAATTGATTTAAACAGCTTTCTCAAGACATGTCAAAAAAGGAACGACAAAAAAACTTGTCACTGGGCAGAGAGAGTGCTTTTCAGACAGATCAGCTTCTGGAGAGAGGTTCTGGAAGAATCCCAAAGTTGTCATTAAAACCAAAAATCCTCACTTCTTACATAAACTGTTAAGCCTTAGGCTAGGAACGATTTTCAAAGCAGTGACAGAGTCTGCTTTATTTTGCATAACTGTGAACAGATAATAATTTTTGGTGAAGTTAATGAGCAATAGAAGCTGGAGAAACGGGCTTTCCTTCAGTGTTCAGACACACAAAATCAGAAAGTCATATGCAATGAGAAGTCATTCAAGCTCTCCTTTATTTAGAACAAGTGTTTATATTCAGTATGTCTGTAAGGGAGAGGTGCAGACAAGGGTCTCCACACTCTTCCTACTGTATCCCTTACAGATCTTCTTATACAAACTCAGTCAAAAGTTGTCTGAAAAACCTGCCCAGCCAGGGAGCTGTGAGCCACGATGAGAGATGCAGTGCCCAAATGTAACTGGAGGGACTCCGGGGTGGAAGGATCTGCCTTGGATGATCTGATGGTTCCTGTCTGACGAGCAGATGGTAAAATGAAACAAAGATGGCACCAAAGATGTACCCTCATACAGCTACAGCAAATAAGGAAAATATGAGGGTTGGCCACCAGACAATCCCTTCAGCAGCTCTGCTACGTACTGGATATGTAAAATACAGTGTACAGCACAAGTCAAACACTTGTCATTGTAACCAAGCTGGCTTCTCTATTAGCACGACCATTAGCACTCCCCTGAGGGTAACAGGGAACAGTTCTAAAAAAGGTCCCACTTGCAAATAGATTAAGTATAAAAGGGTAAAGGGCAAACATGCATTAAATGTTATGGATTAAAACATAATAGGAGAAGCTCAATATAAACTGGAGGATACAGGAAAGCCATTTCAAATGTTTTCATTTATCACGTGAATTACTCCTTTTTGCTATTTTAACCTAATAATGTACAGTTCTCACCAAACACTTTCACAAGCAACACAAAAAATATCAATTTTGGAACAATTTAAAATTCTAGACGAATGCTGATCACTCTATACATATCGAAAAGATGAGTTCCCTAATTATTTATTACTAAACTTAGACTAAATATTAATTTAAATATGTTTTTTAAATATTTTTTAAAATCTAACGGTGAGATGCATGCAATTCAAGATATTCTAATAAACATTATATTTCATTCTAGGGACTCAATATGGTTAGAGAACAGAAAACCAGGTAATTTTAGCTATATTCATGGGGCTTTCCTCCTCTCTGACTGACATTTACAGACTTGATCTTTAACATCCCTTAAGGAAAGCAACAGTTTTGCAAATAATTAAGTGAATGCATTCATTTTGCAGATAATGTGCCACTACAAAAACTACAATTTTTCCATATCTTAATAGGAATTTTAGTCACACCCAGGATCAACGGCAGTATGAGCAGAGTGTTTCATCAGTAGCATATCAGATGCTGACAAGAAAGCCTGACAGTGATCGATTCAGGAGCTATTCTAAGTCTTTAAATTACTTTCATTAAGCACAAAACATGTTAGTAATTTTGTTTTTAATATCAGCATGTTTATCAGATTGCTCCTAAAAAAAAAAAAAAAGACTGAAGTAATTATTTTTATTCATTAGTTATTCTTAAATTTAATCCACACTGCATTCTGGAAACAAAAGTGGGAATTTTCTCTAAAATCCCTCCTCATAAGGGAGGTACCACAACCAAAGAAGAGCAAGAGCATCGGCTCGGTGCAATCACGCACTGACACCTAGTGAATGCTTGCAGTTAAGAAATCCTGTTCCTTATCTTTTCCCTCATCGCCCGCGCACAACAAGTGCTACCAACACGCTCATCCTGACAAGATGCTTCAAACACAAGGTTTCGGTTCTTCCAATGAGGGAGACACCAGGGTGTGCGCTCCTTCTTTTACACGAGCGTGAGAAGACACATGCAGCATCTGACCTGCTCAAAACCGTGCATGTCCCTGGAAAAGAGCCGCTGCTTTGTTTTACCTCTCGTGCATAAAGGCAGCCTGGTGAGTAGTGCTCGGTGTGGCAGGGAGAACGAGCAGACAGACAAGTTCTTCCAGACGAGATGGATTTTGCAAACCCCCAGCTCCACTCAGGGAGTCAGCTGGCTCCACACACAGCACAATTGTTTTCTTTCCATTAGGCAGCAGATGGTGCTGGAGATGATCTGAAAAGCCCTTAAACGTGAACGGCACATGCAGAGAAACAGTGGAGACCGCGACCAGAGGATTTATAGCCGAGAACAATCTGGGGTCAGTGATTATGTCATCACATTGTCACTCTTAATGCGTCTCAACAGAGATGCAGAAGCTCGCTGTTCGACCCATTCATCGAGCTTCATGCAGAATCCCCAGCCTTGTCCTCAGCAGAAGCAACAGAAAGTGCCTGACATTGTTACTCAACTCCTCTTATTCTTTAATTGCATTTAAGAGATTCCTTTTCCTAAACTTTTCACATTTCTTCAGCCTAAAACGCAAGGTAGCAACTATCTGTTCTCTTGAATTCACAGGGAACACTGGACAAATTATTCAGTGAAATACTGCACAGCCTAGTATTACAAGCATAGCCAAAAAATAAATGCCAAAATAAGCCTTCAAGCTCTTACAAGTGGGGTGAGGTTGTGTTATAGGGCAGGGGAGGAGGGGCAATGCAATACATTGCCAGATGCTGTCCATCACCATAAATCTTTTCAGATCCATGTTCAAAATCCCAGTTTCCATAGCTTGATTTTCTTGAATTTTCAAACAGAATGTTCCAGAATCACATACAGCATTATGAATTATATATTACTGCAGCCTGTAAGCATTTTTCCAATACTGGCACTGAATTGACTTAGGTGGAAGTCAGTTGGAAGAAAAAGTTAAAATTAGTCATTCCAGAACTTCTAGCTTCACTTGAAAAAAAATTATGTACATCCAGGGTATTCATGCTTGGCTCTGGGTGCTAAGCTCAATTTCTCTCTCATGTATATACAATTATTTTGTTACAGCTATAACGTACACAGGTGATACTGGTAGTGAAAAGTCTTAAAAATGGGTATTTGGATGAAGCTATTACCTAAATAGTAGGTTGCCCTACTCCTGTACAATCCTCCAGCAGAACTGCTTGTCTTTGGAGGAGTAGCTTCAGCTATAGAGATCAGAGTGGTGTTTTCTCCTTTCCATGATTCCATAATAATCCCACATCTGTGTGTGGTGACAGTGGCAGGGGGAAACAGAGGTCTCCCTGCCCAAACCATGAAGACCAGCAGGACACTGGCAGCTGCCTTTACTCTCCAAATTTGTTTTTAATACATCTCTAAATTACCTTTCACCCATCATGAGGATAAATTTCTTAGATGTACTGTTCAGAGGCTTTTACAACATAAGTTTATCTAGTTTACATGTGCTGTTTGTTTCAGCAACTGTGTAATTACCAGTTACAAAACAAAACAACCCAAACTAAACTGTGGGGTTATGGAGAGAACTTGACACATCTGAGTAACTGGCTTCTTATTTCGGAATGAGTGCTCAGAAGGAAAAACAGCAACACAGGAAACCTATCTAACTTAGAGAAATGACCCAAGCAGAGTTACTCTATCAAGGCTCATCCTACAACTATTTCATTCAGAATGTATCTCAAACATCCCATATCACTTGTGCTCATCTGAGATGGTCAGGGACAGACACTGAAAAACACACCAAATTCTTGCCACTGTTAATAAATTTTAATTTGTGAATCAGGTGCAGTATTTTGAGACCCCTCACTTTAAAAATCTAGTGTAAGCCTGTTAAAGAAGCAAATATTTTATGAATGCATCTTGGAAACAAGTTCAAGCCCAAGTAAACATTAGCAGAAGCCAGTGCAAATCCTGAGCAACTTAAACTCTCGGTACTGTCTGTAAGCATATAGTGTTCACAAATACATAAACATACAAATTTCTAGGTATATACAGTGCTTTCCTGTTTGTTGAGACTGTATCTGGAAGACAACATGTTTTTCTATGCTATCACTACAGTAAGGCTTGACAATTTTTCCATCATCTCTTGTACTATGTTAAAAATTAGAACAGGTAACTGTATTCTTGTCAAATAGGAACTCACATTGAGGTGTAAACATGGGCAAAACACAGATGATTAAAGGGAGGGACATGATGGGGAACAGCAGAGTGCCTGATCAGCTTTCAAGGATCAAAATTTCTTCCGTAATAAAGAATATTTATACCACCTCAAACCAGTATCCTGCTTTGCAGTTCAAAAATCCTTGTTGCCATGGGAACTGCAAAAGAAGCCAGTTGTGACACAGCAAGGCTCTAACAGAAACAAGTCTGCTGTGAAATGACCAACAGTCCAGGGTTTTTTATAAAAAATGCTTGGAGTATTTTTAACCTGAAAACAAAATGCTGCCTCAAATCTTACTTCCAAATCCTCCTTCCACAAATAGTTTGCAAATTTTCACTAAAACCTGATCATATATATAGATATTGTTTATATGATATGAGGTGAATTTGTGTTTCATATCTACTACATCCAGTGCAAAAATACCTATTTCCATATGTGTCTTTTCCATATATATTTGGTACAAAGTGTACGTTAGTGATTTACATTACTGTACTTTGTGTACAGGGACTGAGCAAACAGATCTCAAAAAACCAGAAGGACAAAAGACTAAAGCACACACATGCAAAAAAACCTGCATAAGACAAACTGTATAAAGCAAGACTTCTAATGCAATTGTTTAAAAGAGTATTTCAAGGCTGTACATGCAATTTGCCCTTCGTAGCTGTGTTCTCACCAGGTAACAAAACACAGTGCTTGATTACTAAAATAGAACATCATGCCTTTTGAGAAGGCTGTTGGCACTTCAAAGCAAAGTGAAAAAGCAGTGTCAAACCCAGAGTCATGCAATTCCCACTTGAACACAAACAGTTCACAGAAGTGTGAATAAAAAAACCCAACAGGCTGATCAAGGGATCCATGTAATAACATGGAATTCATACTTTCAAACATAACCCTTCCAGCACCCCATTATAATCTTACCAAAACATTAGATTTATTTTCCTGTCAAATATGTGTACAATACAAAATGTCCTGAGAACACCACATGATAGGTACTGCCCTGAAATAATGTGAACTCTAGGTCACATATGCTGATTTGTGACACAACAATGAAGTTGCGGAGAACCCTGAAGAAAATAGTTTTGCAAAACAGTTACCTGCAAAAAGTGTTCTTATATGTCAAAGCAGTCTCATATATGTATCAAATACTTTTAAAATTATAACTACTTAAGTACCAGATTATGACAAACTAATTGCAAAAGGACCCTTGGAAACTAGTTACAAGTCTTATCTGCAGACTGGCTCATGGTTCCAGGATGGTTTGCAGAACCATTAATTAGGAAATGCATTCTTTTTTATCTGTTCTAACAACACTTGCTTATCAGACAGCACATTATACAGAATGTATTATCACTGAAAGCAATTAGTTTGGATTACCTGCCTTTCATCCCCCTCCCTGGAGTGCAGATAAGGGCAGCTATCTCCAGTTTGGCCATGCCCACTCTCCTTTTTGACCTAGACTGCACATTCTGGCACAGAACTCCACAGGTCTTGCAAAATGCTTGGACAAATCATCAAGTAACTGAGGATATTGAGAGTAATGGAAGGCATTCCCAACGGAGAGGGTACTTGCCTGGGAAATGCAACAGGATTTTCTTTTTTACCTGTCAAAGCCATACAGCAAACAGGATGATGGGGAGGGGCAGCAGCGATACCTGCATCTTTATTAAGGTTTGCAAAGTATTTAAACTGGCCTCAGGAAGTCAAGCAATTGACAACACAGTGAACCAGTTCAGTGTGAAAAATCTTTAGAGGTAAAATTTTACTTTCAGAATAGTGTGGCATTATTAATTTGACAAGTTTTTAGAATTAGCCAAAATATAAGCTTCCTTAAATGGATTGGGGGGTAAGAAAGTAACTAATATAGTACATGATCCATACTAAAACCAGCAAAAAACAAAGGAAAATATTAAATCTTCTAGATCATTTTACAGGCACGTATCAGTCCTTCACTAAACACTGCATCTATTAGATGAATCCTTTTCCCAGTAACACAAGTGCTCTATTTTTCTCAGACTCATACACATATTAGGAAGATGTCTTCACTGCCAGAGACACCTGTGAGAGACTGAAAAGACTGATGTCTAGAGACATTCTGGGGTGCACGTGTGAGTGGGCAGGTCAGTCCTTGCCCTGCTGAGGCAGTGCCCTTCTCCACACCCCCCACCCCAAAACCTGTATCCAGCCCTGCAGCGGTGCCAAACCCTGGCACAGGGCAGGAAATGCTCCACACCCCACCCTGCAGTCCCTAATCAGCTCCCAGTGCCCAAATCACCAGAAATCCCACCTGGGGCACGGGCCCAGGAAGGCCCAGGGGTACTTAAGGCCAAACACAAGGCAATCAGATGGCTTGACCATACTTCCTCTTGGAATTCTTATCTGAATACCGCTGGAATCCAGGAGTTCATACCTATATGTGTCCTTTCCTGCATGTTTTCTGTCTTTCTTCTTCTAATTCCCTCTTCTTGGAATTTTGGAGTAACTTAAAATTGAACTGTCTAAGAGTTTGCTAAGTTGAATGGGCCAAGTTAATACTTTGAGAAGTGTTTTATGTTGATTGAATGCCGCATTAAACCCTTTGTCAACGTTTCTTTGATTTTTCTACAGTTGCCAGTGAAATTCTTGTTGTTTTGACCTCTTGAGAATACCTTGTCAGTATTTCTCCTGTGCATGTAACTTAGAGTACACAAACAACCGTGAGCCCTTTAAATGTCTCACCAGGCCGCTTGGGGCCTTTACAGCATCCAAACCTTCTTATCCTCTGGCTCACTGTTTCTCTAATTAGTGTGCTGGGATTGCCTGGGAGAGAGTTAATTTTCTTCACAGCAGCTGGTATGGCACTGTGTTCTGGGTTTGTGCTGGAAACAGCGTTGGTAGTTCCAGGATGTTTTTGTTATGGCTGAGCAGTGCTCACACAGAGCCAAGGCCTTTTCCGCTCCTCACACAGCCTGACCAGTGCTGAGAATGGAGGGGCACAAGGAGCTGGGAGGGGACACAGCCAGGCCAGCTGCCCCCACAGGGATGTCCCACTCCATGTGGTGCCATGCTCAGCATGCAAACCTGGGGCAGGAGGAGGGAAGGGGGGATGTTTGGAGTGACTGTTTGTCCTCCCAAGTCAGCTCTGGGTGTGGGGGAGCCCTGGCTGTCCTGGGGATGGCTGAGCACCAGCCTGCCCGTGGGGACTGGGGGATGAGTGCCCTGCTGGGCTTTGCTCGTGTGCACAGCTTTTCCTTCCCCTGCTGAGCTGCCTCTGCCTCAACCCACAGCTTCTCTCACTTTTACCCTTCTGATTGCCTCCCCCATCCTGCTGCTGCAGTGAGTGAGCAGCTGTGCAGCATTTAGTTGGCAGGTGGGGTTAAACCAAAACCATCAGTCACCATCAACCACCTGTAGAAGATTCCCCTGCAGAAAGTAAACCAAAGCACAGCTGAGCCCCATACACCCCCTCTTCACTTTGAACAACCAGACTGATGTAGCACATCCGTGCAATAACATCTGTCTGTGGTTAAAGCAAGCTGTGCTATCAGTGTGACAAGTGCCAAACTAGGCTGTCTGCTGATCTGTAGCGTC
This sequence comes from Daphoenositta chrysoptera, assembly GCA_013397915.1. Taxonomy (NCBI): domain Eukaryota; kingdom Metazoa; phylum Chordata; class Aves; order Passeriformes; genus Daphoenositta; species Daphoenositta chrysoptera. Next base: position 1,117,904 of record VZRO01003886.1, on the reverse strand, counting down.
TCTGCAAGGCCATTTGTTTCCAAAATACAACAATTTACAATAGTGAATGTGTGTTGTAGCACACATTACAGCCTCCTGCAGTTGCCTCTTGCTTATCCCTCCACAGCCATTGCTATGCAATCACAGAGGCAGGAAATAATCTTAAATTGTCATTAGAACAACCTGACAGAATCAAAAATCTAAACAGAAAGACACAAGACCTATTGGAAAGATAAATTCATAGCAAGGTAACATTGCATGCTGCAAACCCTTCTCAGACTATTACACTAGTGTGGGTTCCCACAGAGTGCAGAAGCCAGTCTACATTCACATGCTTTATATTCCATATATACTACCTAACCCAAAACACAAACAGATTTCCCAAGGTTCAACCAAACTTCTACCAGATATTGCAGAAAGTTCTGTTTATGTCATAGTAAAAGCTAAATAGATCTTAAAAGCTTTATGATATCTAAGAACACTTTAAAATAAAGCATGCTTAGTCACGAACTATCTGTCCACTTTTTCTCATTTTGCTGCATTTAACTGCATTCTCTAAAACAAATTGTGATGAGATTTTTAGTGACTAGTGAGGGATGTTGTTGAGCTAACCTGAACTATTGTTCAAACAATAAACACAAATATATTATACTGAAACAATAGCCACAGATAAGAACATGCATACAAAAAGGGCAGACCTTTCCTTATAGTCGATTTTTAAAAGTTGTATTTTAGAGATTACTTTAACCTGCTTTGCTCTGACAAGACTAAACAGCACAGAAGTTGTTCTGGAGTCACCCAAGGGTATGCCACTCTAGCATTTTTGCCCTTGAGTCTTTATTTATGTTGCCACTTTTCAGAGTAAATATACTAAAATTTACAGATCTCTTAGAGCGTTATTTTTTCCACACACACTATGCAAAAATCCATTCTCCAATTTGCACACTGATAAAGTAAGGGTGACAAATGTGGGTGTGAAATCTTTCGTGGCAGACTTTTGTTAGCAATCTTTTCCCACTAAAACATATCCTCATTCAAAATGCTACAATATATAGTGGATGTAACTAACCATTAAGTGTGAAAGAACATGGGAAACTGAGCGTGTTTTTCAGCCTGAAGCAATCTGTTCATGATTTAGCTCTTCTAGCCTGGGTCAGCCGCTGACTCTCCCAACTGTGCGTCCTCCCGCCCACTTAGATCAGAAGCTGTTTTAGACAAAGAATGAAGAGGAGGTATCTTGTCACTCCTGAGTTTGCTGTGCTGAGTGGAGATAGAACACAGGAGTATCTCCCACAGGACTAGCACAGCCTTGCAGCACCACAGGATCTATCCAGAACCACAGACTACACAGAAATCCCCTGAGACGTTTCCCACTTACTCCGCTCTGCCGGGGACAGCTGGGGCTACCCGGGCTCTGTCCGTGCGGTCCGTGCGGCGAGGCGGCCGGGCCCGGGCGCTGTGTGCCGGCACCCCCGGCCCGGGGAGCCCAGCGGGCACAAAACCCTCACACAAACAGCCCTCACACAACAAC